>VDFB02373365.1:323683844-323769482 GCA_007258455.2 Sequoia sempervirens
AAGGTTATTTTAAGGGGCTTGAAACATGAGCCATATATTAAAAAGCGCTTAATTTAAAATAGTGAGATATAGGAGATATGGGGGGGGATATTGAAAATATTGTTTAACCCCTCTATTAGAAAATAAAAATGTATATTTGGGGATAATTTTTGTACATTGGGGACATTGGTGATTTGGGAAATTTGATAATGAGATTATTTCAACTTTGTACAAATGAGCAAGTAAAGCTATAAGCCAAGTTGATTTGTACTTGAAGGAGGGGAATTTTTTTGAGCTTGTCATTATCAACTAAGGAGACTTTATAAAGACTTGTAATAGATTGAGGAGTCTTGTAAATAGAATTTGGAGCATAATCAAGGATTAGTCACTCCATTGGAGAGGGACCCATAGATGTAGCCATTTGGTGAACTCCATTATCAATATGTGTCTTCATCTTCTCTTTTATGTTCTCATATTTCTATTGTTTTAATCATTTTAATGTCCTTTCAAAAGAATTTGAAATTAAGTTAAAGACATTAAATTGGTATCAGAGCTTTGTTTGACTAGTGATTGCAGAAGTGGATGTTAATGTGTTCTAGGAGCTGGTGAGGTGAAGGCATGATTGTGGAGGTTAATCCTAAGATTGGTAAATAGAGAAATTTTCCACCACCAAAGATGGAAGAGACAGAAGCTAGAAAATTTTTGAGCTTGATGAGAAATGTTTTCAATGAGCCTTTCTTGACATGAAGGCTATGGTGGAAGAGCTCTATCAGGAAAAATAATAATAAAAGAAACATGAAAAAGTAGGATTGTTGAAGAGAGAAAATCATGAAGATCAGGAGGAAAAAGGGAAAAGAGAAGAAGGTGATGATGAGCCTCCAAAACCTCCTCCATCTTCATCTTCAACTTCTAATTCTACTTCTTCTGCTAATCCTTTCAAAAGTGCACACAAGCCTGTAATCAAGTTGGATGTAAAATTTGAACTACCTAAATATTGTGGAGATTTAAATGCTGAGAAAATAGATGATTGGGTTCAACGAGTAGAAGCATATTGTAGGATTCAAGGTCTTTTATATGATGCTTCTAAAATCCAATTAGCCACTCTTCGGTTGGGAGGAACTGCTCTCACCTGGTGGAAGATTAAAACTAAGGCACAAATTGCTCAACATGGTAGTGTCAATTTAACTTGGATGGAGTTTAAAGTTGCCCTTAATAAATAGTTTTATCCCTTAGGCCATATGCAATAGTTAACTATGAACTAGAAATTTTTTTAGGCAGGGTAAAGGTCAATCTATCCAACACTATACTCATGAATTTAGGAAGCGAGCTATTGCACTTATGCATTTTCCATTCCATCATCCTTCCTTCCTCCTTCCATTCCATTTCCTTCCATTCCATTCAAATTCAAATCCATTCCCCCCTCCATTGCAAGAAGGAAGGGCATGATGATTCAAAGTGTTGGAAGCTACATTTGGAACTAAGGCCAAAGAAGTATGGAGGAAACAAAGGAAAACAAAATACTACTACTATAGTACAACAAGATCTTGGATTTAACTCTAGGGATGAGACAAAGATTGTTGTTGCTGAAATACAAGGTAAAGGAAAATGTATAAATCTCTTTTTGCTAATACAAATTTTTCAAATGAAAGTGCAACTGCAAGTAAAAAATATTCTCCACCTAAGATTGATAAGCATGAAATGAGTTATTTCATATTCGGATTGTAACAAAGCATACTAAGGTTGATACTTTGTTTGATACGAGATTTCAAGTAAATTTAATAGCTAAAGAAGTTGTAAAGAAACTTAACTTGGCTACAACACCTCATCCGAAGCCATATCCACTTGGATGGGTTTGAAATGATGCATAGTTATAAGTAACAAAGTAATGTAAGTTAAGATTTTCCATCACTGTGAACTTCATAGATGAGGTAGAAGTTGATGCGGTTCCTTTAGATATTTGTGGTCTTGTACTAGAGAGTCCCTATCTTTATGACCAGAAAGAAATATTTTATAAGGGAGAAAACACATATCACCTTTTTAAGGATGGTAAATAATTCATTGTATGGGAACATAAGATAAATACTAATCTAACATTAGTGAACATTGGACAAATGAAGAAGTTAGTCAATGCTAGTAAAAAATTTGTATTGATGATTGTAAAAGAAAAAGAGGATGATAAATTTGAGGCATTCAAAGGGTGTGATCCAAAGAACAAAGCTAAATTGGTCAAATTAGTTTTTTCCTATAATGACTTATTTCAAGAGCCAAAGGAAATGCAACCAAAGAGAGAGATACAACATGAAATCCAGTTACAACAGGATGTGCCTCTTCCAAACATCAACATGTATCATCTATCAGTTATGAAAAATAAGGAAATAAAAAATTAGGTTCAAGAATTGGTTTTGAAAGGAGTTATTCATCCAAGTACCTCTCCTTGTGGTTCTCCAATTGTGTTGGTGCCAAAGAATGATGGGTCATGGAGAATGTGCATCGACTATAGAGCCTTGAACGAGATAATGGTAAAGAACATGTAACCTTTTCCCCGAATAGATTATTTACTTGATCAATTGAAACATGTGGTTTATTTTACTAAGTTGTATTTGTGTAGTGGATATCATCTGATAAGAATTGTAGATAATGATATATGGAAAATTGCATTTAAGACAAAACATGGACTGTATGAGTGATTGGTCATGCCCTTTGGGATTTTTAATGCACTAGATACCTTTATGAGAGTCATGAATGATGTTTTATGTCCATTCATAGATGATTTTGACATGGTTTATTTGGATGACATGGTTTATTAAGAAAAGAAAAATTGTATGTAAAGATGTCAAAATGTGATTTTTTTTAAGACATAAGTAGCGTATTTAGGCTATATTGTAGGAGGTCACTTGACTTGTGGATCCTATATAGGTCACAGTCATTATAAATTGGCCAAAGCCAAGTATAGTTACAAAAGTCAAAAGTTTTTTAGGTGCAATATAGTATTGGAGAAAGCTCAAAGCTAACTTCTCCTATATAGAATCTCCATTGCACACATTGACAAGTGTAAAGAAGTCTTTCCAATGGGGAGGTCTGCATAAAAAATCCTTTGATACTTTAAAGGAAAATTGAAGCACTGCACTAGTTCTGGCTCTACTGGATCTACAACAACCATTCAAAATTGAGATAGATGCTAGTAGGTATTCCATGGGAGTAGTACTCATGCAAGGAGGTAAACCTATCTACTTTCATTCTAAAAATTTCATGATTGCAATAAGTATATATCCCACATATGGTAAAGAACTGTATGCATTAGTTTAGAGTGTAAAGAAGTGGAAACACTACCTAATGGGTAAGGAAGCAATAACACATACAAATCATCAACCACTTCAATATTTTCACTCATAATCTAAATTACAAAAATGTAGGCACTTTAGGTGGATGGGTTTTCTAGAGCAGTTTCATTTGGTTATAAAATATAAGAAAGGGGTTTAGAAGAAAGCAACGGATATGTTATCTAGGCCTCCTACAAATGTTACAATTATTCTTCAAAGTAATTCAATGGCACATGAAAGTTATCAAGAACAATATGCTAAGGAAAAAGACTTTGAGGATATATATGCAACATTAGTTCAAGGAAAACATTTAGAAGAGATAGAATACTATGTGCAAGACAAATTATTGTATCACTTTGGAAAGTTGTGTATTCCACAAGATTAATGAGCACAGGTAATTGGAGAAGAACATACATCATTGATTGTTGGACACTTTGGGGTAAGAAAAACAATGTCACAACTGTAGAAATATTTTTATTGGCCTTGTATGGAAGAATCTATGTCTAAATACATTAAAGGATGAGTAATGTGTACAATAAGCAATCCTAGCAATAGAAAGTTGGGATTGTATACACCTCTACTTGTACCATCCTGTCCATGGGAGAGTGTCTCAATGGATTTTTTCGGGGGGCTACCAATGTCTTGAAAAGGGCATGATTATTTGTTTGTGGTAGTGGATAGGTTCAGTGAAATGTGCATTCTAATGAATTATAAAAAATAGGTCACAACTGAATTTAGAACACATTTGTACTTTTAGTTTGTATGGGTTCATTTTGGGCTTCCTACTTCTATTGTATCAAATCAATATTCTCGATTCTTGGGGAATTTTGGTCAGTATTGTGGGAACTCATGGACACTAGACTAAAGAAGAGAACACCATTCCATCCGCAAATAGACAAAAAGAAAAAATTGGTCAATAGAACAATGGTTCATCTTCTCAGAGGTTACTGCAGTAAGCATCCTAAGTTGTGGGATGAAAGTCTACATTATGTGTAGCATGCTTACAACCATGCAACACACTCTTCTACTTGAGGATCTCCTTTTGAGACTTGTTTCGATTATTTTCCAAGGAAACCTATGGATTTTTCTTTTGGGAAGGAAGATGTTAAAGATGAACATCATGATATAGACAAGGCCTTGAAGTTCATCCAGAAGATCCAAGGAGTCCATCAGGTAGTTGAAGCATAGTTGGAGAAGAGACAAGAAAAGTACAAAGCATGGAATGATAAGCATCGTGTTGATCATCAATTTCAGGTTGGTGACTAATTTTTGTTACACATTAGTAAACAAAGAATACAGGGTGAAGGTAAAAATCTCAAGCAGATCAGGTATGGTCCCTCTAAGATCCTAGAAAGGATCGGTACCAATTCCTTTTTCCTAAATCTACCTCCTTATATGCATATCTACTTAGTGGTTAATGTCGAGAATTTGAAATTGTATGAACCTCCAATGATATTGGACGAGGAGGCTGATGTTTAGATTCCTTTTGTTGATGATCTATCACCTGAGTACATGAACGAGTTACAAGAAGATGTCATCCTAGATACAAATGTTAGAACTTCACAAAGAGGAGTAATTGAGTACCTCAAAGTGGGATTGAAAGAGATGAATCCTAGCAAAGAAAAGTGGATGGAGGTTGGAAAAGTGAGGGAGTTGTACCCTCACTTTCTATGTAATCAAGATTTCAGAGGTTCAAAAGCTCTCCAGTGGGGAGGATTGATCTAAGTGGATATTTTCACCAAAACATCAACCATTCCAAATGCTTCAAGAATTGAAACCATGTCAAAGAGATCGCTAACATGAACCCAACACAACTTGAATTGTCTCAAAAGGAGTCCATACACCCAGGATAGGCTTAGTCAAAGTATGACTAGAATAGAGATTCTAGATGAAGATTCTAAGTCAAAAAAATTATCATCTCAAAATTAGACAAGAATAGTGTCAAATTGAAGGGATCGTCAAGATGATTTTGATGTCGCTTGACTCACATCAATCAGAGTCCGTACATGCAAGATATGGCTAGTCAAAGTTGTGTGGTAAAAGGGTTAACCTTGTTGATGTCAGCATGATGACATGGAAAAATAATGATGACATCAACATGCTGATGTGGCAGGTGTAGGTGACATGGCAGTATCATGCTGACATGGCATGCCTAGCTATTGACATGGTGGAACTAGTAGGTGATGAAATGGACCTATCATGGGTTGACACGTGTCATATATTGGCAAGTGATTAGGTGCCACATGGCCCAATGGTTAGGCGCAACATGGCATGGTCTTTGATTGCAGCATGGTTCAAAATATAGGTTGGGGGGATTCAAACTCCCAACCTCTTCCTTTTGAACTTCTTTCCTCACCACTGTTCCATGCACCTTCCTCTATAATACACATGGAATATGTTTTATTTAAAGAAGAAAAAGCCTGATATTGGGGGGTTGGGTGGTTCAAACCTCCAATCCCCACATCTCGCTTTCTCCTCTCTACCAACAAAGCTGCGTGCATTTTAGGATGGAGTTTGGAAAATTTTAGTTTTAACTAATATGAGAGCGGTTTAAACATAAAATTTCAAAACAAAACCTGAAAAATATGTTATTAAAATCAAGGCCAAACCTTTAAAAATAAAATGTATTAATATTTTTAAGGTTATTTTAAGGGGCTCGAAACATGAGCCATATATTAAAAAAGGGCTTAATTTAAAATAGTGCGATATAGGAGATATGAGGGGGATATTGAAAATATGGTTTAATTCCTTTATTAGAAAATAAAAATGTATATAAGGGGATAATTTTTGTACATTGGGGACATTAGAGATTTGGGAAATTTGATAATGAGAGTATTTCAACTCTGTACAAATGAGCTAGGAAAAGCTATAAGTCAAGTTGATTTGTACTTGAAGGAGGGGGGTTTTTTTGAGCTTGTCATTATCATCGAAGGAGAATTTGTGAAGACTTGTAATAGATTGAGGACCCTTGTAAATAGAATTTGGAGCATAATCAAGGATTGATCACTCCATTGGAGAGGGACTCAGAGATGTAGCCATTTGGTGAACTCCATTAAAATTTTATGTCTTTGTCTTCTCTTTTATGTTCTCATATTTATATTGTTTTAATCATTTTAATGTTGTTTCAAAAGAATTTGAAATTAAGTTAAAGACATTAAGTTTTTGTTTACATAAATTAACATTCACTAAGCAACGGTCATAGATCCTAATAGATCATCAAGGCAGATGAAAAAAATGAAGTAACAAGCAATTAACAAGTCTGGGGTCTTTTGTCTCCCAAGAAGAAAAGAAAAATATTGTTCAAAGACAATTCAAGGAGATCCACACTAAAAGGAGAATATATTTTCTAATGAGATTGGATGAAAATTTGAAAAGGAAGATCTAGAATGAGCCTGAAAGGCCACAAAGAAAATCATCAATGCTTTACAAAGTGAAGTTGATATTGATCTACAAGAACCTAATCTAGAAAGTACAAATGAGAAAAATATATCTGGTCAAAAAGAAGTACAAGGACCCTACGGATTACAAGAAGGAGAAGGTATCTCTAGTGTGCAAGAAGTGCAATCATTCTCCGGTATGGAGGTAGAAAAAGAAGAGGAGTCAGATGAAAAGATAGCCAAAATCCTAGAAGAAATGAATATGGTTGAGGTGACTTTTGAGGATCAAGTTCCTTCAAATGACATTATTCTATAGGATATACCTAATGTGTCTACTCAAGACATAGATCTATCAATTTTTTTGAGGGTAATGTGATTGATGGTGATGTAAAGAAAAATAAGGGGACTAGTCTTTTGGTGAATATTGTATACACCTAAAAACGGTCATCACATTCAGTTAATTAAATACAACCAATTTAATTAATACTTCAACTACATATAAATAAGGTCTTACTTTATTTATATTGTTCAATTTCCTTTTAATTCTCCAAAATCACATTCTTCTAAATGATTAAATAAACAAAATACCCTAAATGTGTTTATTTAATTAAAATTCCTTAATTCTGATTAATAATTAGAGCACATTTCTACAAATTTTTTTGTGCCACATCATAAAGGTCACATGAAAATAAATAAGCCTAATTATTAATTAGAATTATCCTCACACACTTCCACCAATGAGAAAAAAGCACATGGCTTTATTCCCCTACACTTCCAACAAATTTGTAGCACATGGGTCTTTGTTTCACACACTTGGGAATCCCATACATTTGGCATATTTTGAATTGGTCAAAGGATTCTCTCCAGACACATGGCATGTTGTCCTTCATGAAGGGGACAACATCCTGATTCCTTCATCTCCACCATCTATTATTTCTCCTTCAAATCTAGACCGTTGATAGGTGCCACCTCACAAAATGCTTGAGAAAACCTATAAACACACCCTCTTGCCTTAGCATTTATCATCCACAATCTGAGTAAAGTTACTATGTAGGTTTATCTTAGGAGCTTGGAGATTTCATGGAGTCTTATACTTAGTTTTCATATCACGTGTTACTTTGCATTCTCATTTTAGATTAATTAATTGCTTCATAGTTACATTTTATTATCCCCATTGCATCATAGTTACATTTTAGGTTAGTTTGTTTTATGTTTGCATTTGATTGTATGCATAATCATGGATAGTTCACTATAGTTTCATATCATCTCACTCATCTCCACTTGTTCATCTATCATTAACATCATCCTTCATTTATCATTGTATTCATCATCAATTCCATCATCTCGTTTCATTTAGAAGCATACCACTAATCCTTTCAACACACATTTGCACATAGAAATCATCTTAGTTTGCATATTAAGCATCAAATCTCGTTTTCTAGGTAGTAATTTTAACAACCTTTGTGCCCATGGAAATCTAAGGGCCAAATGGTTTAATAAATCCCTAGAAATAGAGGACAATGATACGTATTTGAAAGATTTGATTGTATTACAAATAGATTAGTTTTACTTGCTTCAAACTTTGAATGTAAACTGTCTCATTAAGGTTTGTGTTGACATTAGAATACTCTCCACATTTGACACACGCACAAAATGGCACCCATTGTGGGGCCTTTGCCTCACTTATTTCTAACTTTTTTTGAAAATTTCATGATTGTAGGGTCAAGATTTGAGACTTGGGAGCATTTTGCACCTGTTTGGAGGCAATTCTGGGCTATTTTGAAGCAATTCTGAGTTTTTTTTAGAGTTTTGGCGCCTCTTGTATTTGTCTTGGCACCTCTTGCAAGTTGTTCTAGGATCATTTTTACCTACTTTGAGGCTAATCTAGGCCACTTTTAGAGTTTTGGAACCTCTTGCACCTGTTTTGGAACCTCTTGCTTGAGTTTTGATGCCTTTTTCTTGAGTTTTGGCACCTCTTGCAACTTGTTCCAAGACTATTTTCACTTGTTTCGGGACCATTTTGGGCCACTTTCAGAGTTTTGGCACCTCTTGCAACTTATTTTGAGACCATTTTCACCTGTTCTGGGACCCTTATGCACTGTTTCTGAAGTTTTGATGCCTCTTGCACCTATTTTGGCCCCTCTTGCACTAGTTTTTGCGCCTCTTACAAACTGTTTTAGGGAGTTTTGGCTTGTCTAACTCTATTTTTCAGCTTTCTTTCTTTGTTTTGGTGGCTCTTGTATCTGTTTTGGTGCCTCTTGCAATTTTTAACCAAAACAAAAAATCACATTCTATGTTGTGCATTTGTAGGTTTTCACATAATTTGTTGTTAAAGACTCAAAACATAAACTACTAACACATTACAGGGGTCGGATGTTATTCACTTGTTTTCCTTTTGGTTAAGATAGGAATGTAGCTTAATTAAAAGGTTAATGAATATCATGTTTCCTTTTGGTTAAGTTAAGAACATAGCTTAATTAACGGGTTAATGAACACCATGCCTTTTGTATGTGATGAATGGTAGGCATATGCTCTCCCCTTAACTAGGTGATCTAAAAAGCTAGACCCATTCTTGTTTATGTGTGAGTGTAAGTGGAGTATATGGAATGAGTTCTCTCTTTATTCATGTGAAATAAAGATCGATCGAACTATGGGTATACTTGCTTGCTTTTGTTTATCCTAGAGGGCTTGCCTTGTGGGAAAAAGTAATCACCCAAGGGAACGACCCAACTGGTAACATGCTAAATCCAAGCGACTTCCAACTGGGATATAAATGTGGATACTTGAGGAAAGTTCAAGTATCACACTGGTGGCTCCGACGAGATGGATCGAAAGGGACTCTCATTGCATGGGTCACTCCCTATGAATGGGATATTTGTATTAAAACCCTTGTTGTAGATTTACCAAAATCCTTTATCTATTCCATGGTGCAACAATGGTCATTGCCAAGACATCCACATTCTCACAGTTTTTAGTAGAGGTGATTGGTTCCTCATGGGAGTTTCATGGGAGTTGGAAGCTTGGTTGGCCTGAGAAGAGAGTGCACTGTAAGAGGGAGCCCATGCAACCAAGCTTCTAAATTCATCCACTACAGATAGTGAGGTTGGGGTAAAACCCACATGGAATCTAAAAGAATATAGTCTTACACAACCTTAGGAGTGTATATTCTGCGTGACGTTCCTTCAAAACAAAACTCAAACAAAACACCATAAAAAATGTTACATTTTGAAAGTGAAAACCTTGATTCAGAACTACATTCATTAAGGTAGACAAGTTAGTAACTTAGGTCCATCCATCTTTAGAAAATCAGTCCTTTCAATAGTGTTCAACCTTTCCTTAGCAAAAATAGAGTCATAATATGTGGTTTACACAATGATTTCACGAAATGTCAAGATTAGAAAACCAAAGATCAAACCTCTTAGTCCAAAACAACATAAAAAATGTTTGTCTATGCTCTACGACTTTAGAGAGAGGTTAAGCTTCAATTTTTATAAGAGAGCTTGCAAAAACAATCTATAGTTATACATGATGTACTATTGTCAAAATACAAGACTTTTCCAACGTTTGGAGTACCTTAATTACACCTCTTGAATCAAAACTCCAATTCCAAGATTGTTCCTTAGATACCTTAGAAGTTTAAACATGTCGAGACGGACCTATACAAGTGGAAATTTTCAAACTAAACCTAGATCTAAACATTTCAAGGTGCCTAAATCATCAATATCCATCACATCTTTTCTTGTACAACCTAGTTTCATCTTCGGGATTTGTCATCCTTTAATCACGAAACTATGTCATGCAATCAAATCAAACTTAGTCTAAGATCAATATAATTTGTCATTCTATTTGACTTAGTTGAAATCCTTGGCACAATTTCAAACTTAGATCAAAGCTTAGTCTAAATGATAACACTTGTGTGCCTATCCAAACAAAATCACAAAAGAGGAGACTCAAGGACAAGGAACTTGGAACACCCAACTTTGAAATGGAAAACATAGGAAGTCGGACTAGTGAAGGTTTCGATATCGAAACTCCCAACATTGAACCTCAAAATAGTGAAATCCCTAGGAACATGGTTGATGCAAAAGAAATCCCTATTCCTGGACTCAACAACACTCAAGGGGAAGAAATAAACTATGAGGATATCTGACAAGCGGAACAAGACCCCAACTTCTATAAGTTTTTAGAAAAGATTTTTGAAAGAGATGGGGAAAAATACCTATTAGTGTTAGCCAATCAAGGAGTTAAAATTCCCCCTAATTTTGATATTGAAATCTTAAAAACACCTCCCCAAAATCCTAAAAAGGAAACAAAACAAATGGTTACTTCAACTCACCAAATGAAGAACCTTCAACAACAAGTTCTAGATATGCGAAGGGGAAATTCGAAATGATACTTGATCGAAGACATTTGTCCTTATCCCTTTAATCAATCCATCAACATGATTCCTTTCCCTAAACGTAGTGAATTTCCAAATTATGATAAATACAATGGTACAACTGATCCATTAGATCACTAAGGGAATTTCAAACTATGAGTTTAGAATTTGCGCATGAGGAAACTTATTTGATGAGACTATTTCCATGAAGTCTAGGAGGGATATGCCTTGAATGGTTTTCAAAGATTACACCCCCCATCAACACATTTGAAGAGTTGGTCAATAGATTTCTCACTCAATACTCTTACAATATCCAACATGATATCACCATGAAAGACCTTTGCAACTTGAAACAGAAAAAGGGTAAGTCCTTCCTCATTTTCTTGCAAAAATGGAGGAGATTGTTTGCAAGATATTTTCCTCCCATGCACGAAAAGGAAAAGATAGATATTTTTATTGACAACCTAAATGATGAGATGAGTTATAGATTGGAATTACAATGTCCCCCTACCTTCGAAAAATTGATTGAAAATGGAATTCAAATAGAAGAAGCTTTAGTCAAAAGAGGGGTCATTAAAGTATATAATGAAAATAATTCATCCACTTCCTCTAACAACTACAACATTGGGGACAAACCTAAATTTTGGCAATGAAATAAGAACGTGGGTACCAATGAGGTTATAGATGAAAATCAAAATAGAAAGCCCATATTCAACCTAATGACAGCTTCCACCAAGACTAATCAAACCAACAATCCTCCCAACACTCCAAATGTTAGCCAAAACAACAATTAGACGAATCTGGGGACTAAAGCAACACCATTTCCAAAACCTTCCAATTGAAAAAAATTCACACCATTGGGACAATCCTTAGATTTCACATTAAAGGAAATTACTAAGGCTAAGCTTATCACAGTGCTAGAAGCACGAAACTGGGATCCACAAGTTAAAACCTTTGGATGGAATGATGCCCATTATTGTGATTATCATCAAAGAAAGGGTCATATTATGAAAGATTGTTGGAAATTAAAACACGCAATCCAAGATCTCATTGATAATAAAAAGGTACACATTGAAGGACCCAAAAACAAACAGTGATCAGGGAGTGTTCAAGAACCCTTTACCCAATTATGAAAAGGGAGAGTCCTCTACATCAAATACCAAAGGCAAGAATATAAACTATGTTTATGATTCTACCATTCATTGTATTGAGATGGTTGAGAATTCCATCCAAGACAGTGAAATTGGAAGCCAAGGGAAGGATGCCACTACTGAAACCTAGCACAATGATGACACCATCTCATGTCAAATCAATGACCTTGTACCTAGAAATCTGAGCACTGACGTTGACATGAATGACAATCAAATTAACATCATCAAAATCACAAATGATCAAGACAATACACCTATTAATGAAATTACAAGAGGACAAGCTAAGGTAACATTGAAAGGAGCTACCCCTTCCATGTCCAAAATGACTATTTTTTCTGTAACTCAATATAACATCGTTGATCAATTACAGAAGATACCTGCTCAAATATCCAAGTTGGAACTTCTCAAGATTTCACCAGCACACAAAGAAATCCTGGAACAAGATTTAGTTTCCACCATAGTACCAAACAATCTGGAAGTCTGTACATTTCAAGCTATGGTGGGACATTTGACTGCACCTCATTGCTTATCATTCTCTAAAAACCATGATGCATCCACCACCCATCGACATAACGCTGCTCTCCACATCAAAGTCCTAATCCATAAACATCACATCAAATGTGTCCTTATAGATGGAGGAGTAAGCCTAAATATCTGCACTCTCAAGCTTGTTCATGCCTTAGGATATTCTAAAAATGCTATTGATCCTAGAAGGAAAATCACCATAAAAGCATATGATGATAAAGAAAGATCCTCCCAAGGATTGATCATCTTACCCATTCAAGTGGGACCAATTGTCAAATACATAGTGTGTCAAGTGTTAGACAAGGAATTGACATATAACATACTCTTGGGATGACCATGGATTCATGAAATGCAAGTGGTACCATCAACCTATCATCAATGCCTAAAATTTCCTTTCAATGGACAAGAGGTCACCATTGCTACAAATTCTAACAATCCCCAATATTGCTATGCACTCAGAACAAGTCAAGATACCTTTGTACCACATAATAGAGAAGTCATCAACTCTAATCCATAAAACAAAGAAATTCCAGTGGATTCTTCATCAAGATAGTATGAGGAAAGGTCTCAATCAAAAGACAAAGGGGTTGTTGACTCTATTTCATGCAACAATGGAAGTCAACTTGATGCCTTATCAAAACAGTTGGAAAAGATCCAAATAAGAGACAAGGGCATGGGGGAATACTCATTTGATAAATCTTCATACTTATCACAACTTTCATCTTCTCCTAAGTCACATGGACAACCATCCACCTTAGGACAACAATTTTACAACCCATCATGCTCTTTTATGGGAAGTTTATAAAAGCAAGCACTCAAGCAGAGGAATTAGAAGACATGGATGTCCTAAACTAGTTATAAAAAGATGAAGAACCTTCACAGGTATCAGTGTCCAATATGTGCATAGATAAGTATGGAAAAGGTCAGACAATCCTAACAAAAATGGGATATGAGGGAAATGGTCTTTTGGGTAAAAGAAAAGAAGGCATCAGTGAACCAATACAACTTGTCACAATGAATCCCAAAGACAAAACAGGACTAGGATACAGGGAAGAATCAAATGAGGAAGCTAATCAAAGAGTTGTTGAAAGAATATTACAACTACAGGCTATTGAGGATCATGAAACAAATTCCAATGAATATGAATGGGACTCCCTCACTGAGGAATATTTCCATGACAAAGAGATCAATCCAATCCAAAAGTATACATCAATATGTATGAAAGGACAAAGTTCTAGTTGTAGACCCCTTGAATATGGATCATATTATGTCATTGACTCAAG
Source organism: Sequoia sempervirens (assembly GCA_007258455.2). NCBI lineage: Eukaryota > Viridiplantae > Streptophyta > Pinopsida > Cupressales > Cupressaceae > Sequoia > Sequoia sempervirens. The sequence continues at coordinate 323,697,858 of VDFB02373365.1, forward strand.
TGAAGAAAATCATTCTTCAGGAAAGATAGACATGTTGGAAGAGAGTAACATCTTAGACCTCATTGGAAAATTTGATAACATGGCTATCCTGATGCTTACACCTTATGACCTTGGCCAATCTAATGATAATGCATCTTGAACTAATTGATTGGGATCAAAATGAGCCGCTTGACATACCCACCTTTTCAAACGATGATGCCCTAGTGAACTTCCTATGTTTGGATAATCCTGACACATGTTCTACCATTGAATCTCAGAATGAAGCTCCTGATGAAGGGAGTGTCAAACCTTTCAGCTACAAAATAAAAAATATAAGAAATGGGTCTAATAGTGAAAATCATCTGATGGCACTATTAAATCAGGAAAAAGTAAAAACAAAGAGCATATCTCAAGGTGAAAACCTCCCTGAGGCACCAAGAGATGGAAGGTTTAACACTCTCCTAGAACACTATCAAGAGAGATCTTCAGTACTAATAGAACCTACACAATCCATCAATGTTGGTACAACTGAAATAGTGAAGACCCTACATTTAGCGAAATCCATGACAAAAGAGGAGAAACCTCATTTCACCAATTATTTGAGGAGAGGAAAATCAACTTTGCTTGGTCATATGTTGATATGCTAGGCATAGATCCATAACTCATTATACATCATTTATCATTACCACTTGGCGTAAAACTGGTAAAGCAAAAACTAAGAAAGATGCATCCCCATATCGCCCTTCTGGTGAAAGTTGAGTTGAAAAAGATATTAGATGTAGGATTTATAAGATCTATTGACTATGCCGAGTGGATATCAAACATTGTTCCAATATCCAAACCAGATAAGAGCATCAGGATATGCATGGACTTCAAGGATCTTAACGAAACCTATCCAAAAGATGATTTTCCTCTACCAAACATTGATTTGATTGTAGACTTGACTGCTAGGCACGAAATGTTATCGCTTATGGATGGATTTTTAGGATACAGCCAAATAAAGATAGCACCTGAAGATCAAGATAAAACGACCTTCACATGTCCTTGGGGCACTTTTTGCTAGAATGTGATGCCTTTTGGGTTGAAAAATGTTGGAGCTACATATCAGAGAGCTATGAATACCATCTTCCATGACATGATGCATAATTTTATGGAAGACTATGTAGACGATCCGTTGGAAAAATCCTACACTAGAGAAGGAAACTTAGAGATTCTATAAAAAATCTTCACAAGATTGAAGAAATTCAAGGTGAGGTTAAATCCCAAGAAATGTGTGTTTGGTGTAACATTAGCTAAATTTTTTGGATATATTGTCTTAGCTAAAGGCATTGAGGTGGATCCAGCAAAGGTCAAAGCTATCATGGAAATGCCTCCTAAAAACATAAGTCAACTCAGATCATTACAAGGAAGGTTTTAGTCCATTAGAAGATTCATTGCTCAACTAGCTAATAAAACTCATCCCCTCAACCACTTAGTACACAAGAATGTCCCTTTCAAGTGGGATGACAAATGTGAAGCTTCCTTCAATCAACTAAAATAGTACCTGATGACACCACCTATGTTGATACCACTAGTCAAGGGAAAATAATTATTATTATATATTGCAACAACTGAGACATCTTTGGGAGCCTTATTAGCATAGGAAGATTCTACAGGAAGGGAGAGATCCATCTATTATATCAACAAGACCCTAAATGGTTATGGGATCAATTATACTTTTATTGAGAAAGTTTGCTTAGCAGTTGTATTTGCTACACAACAATTAAGGCACTACATGTTGACTCACACCATCAAAATCATTGCCAAAATTGACCCATTAAAGTACTTACTCAACAAAGCAGCTTTAACATGAAGGTTAGCCAAGTGGCTCATAATATTGAGTGAGTTCAACATCCAGTACATGGACAAGAAAGTAATTAAAGGTCAAGCCATAGCAGATCAACTAGTTGAAGCACCATTGTCATATAACAATCCAATGAACATTGAATTCCCTGATAATGATATCCTAACCATATCTACACAATAGTGGCTACTATACTTTCATGGCTCTTATACACAACATGGATCAAGCACATGAATCTTGTTTTTCTCATTGCAAGGATACACAATTCCTAAATCCTATAGATTAATGTTCATGTGCACCAACAACACAACTGAATATGAAGCATTGATCATTGGAATCAAGATAGCTATTGAATGGAAAATCACAAAATTGCTAGTCTAGGGTGACTCACAACTGGTCATCAACCAAGTCAACGATGATTATAAAACAAAGGATGACAAGTTGCTTCCCTACAAGAGGATGGTGGATGATTTCAAAAAGTACTTTGTTGAGATCAAGTTTGCACAAGTTTCTAGAATAGAAAACAAAGATACAGATGCAATGGCCACCATTTCTTCTCTCTTGCAGATACCTGAACAAAAAAGACATTATGAATTCATGGTAGAAAAAGTGTCCAAACCAGCCTATGAAGATCCAGAATCCCAAGTGATGTGCCATATTGTTGACCCTAAAATTTCCCTCTATCGAGAGATCCATACCTACTTGCAAGACAATACCCTTCCAATTAACTTATCTCGAAACCAAAATCAAAACTTCATTTGAAAAGCAGCTCACCACACCTTAATAGTTGATGTGCTTTATAGATGAGGTTTCAATGGTACTCTTCTTCGGTGTCTAGAACATAATGAAGCTAAAATCTCTTTACAAGAGGTTCACAAAGGTATCTATGGCACACATTCAAGTGGTTTAACCTTAGCTAAGAAATTATTACGATTGGGGTATTACTGGCCGAACATGGAGAAAGAGTCATTTCAATATGTCAAAAGGTGTTCCAAATGTCAAATTCATGAAAAATTGATACATGCACCAACACAAGAGTTGCATCCTTTCACAACTACATGGCCTTTTAATTAGTGGGGATTGGACCTTGTATGTAAGATTCACCCCTCTTCCTCCAATGGACATAATTTTATAATCATAGCCACATAATACTTCACCAAGTGGATTGAAGTTGTTCCTCTAATCACCATCACCGGGAAACAAATCTCATCATTCATCTTGAATTATCTCATCTGTCATTATGGTGTTCCTCAATCTATCATTACAGACAATTTTCGACCGTTTAAGAATTAAGATGTTCAAGAGCTCTATGAAAGATTCCATATTCAACATCGGTTTTCTACACCTTACTATCCCTAAGGGAATGGCCAAGCAGAGGCCTCAAACAAGACTATCTTGAATATTTTGAAGAAAACCATCAATGAAGCTAGATGTGATTGGCATGTTCAACTAAACTTGACATTATGGGCTTACAAAACTAGTATCTGTACCCCAACAGAAGCAACACCCTATTCTCTTATCTATGGATCAGAAGCTATTATACCTATTGAGGTTGAGATACCATCCCTGCGTGTGTCACTTAAAGGGATGATTTTAGGTGAGGATTATAGAGTATCTAGGCTACAATAATTAGAATTGTTGGATGAACAGTGAAAACATACAATTGATCACCTAAAGGCTTATCAACAAAGGATATCTAGGAGATACAATCACAAAGTAATACCTAGAGCATTTTAGGTGGGTGACTTAGTCTTAAAAGAAAATCCCTATAATCAACAAGATCGAGAGAAGAAGGGGAGATTTGAACCTAACTAGTTAGGTCCCTTTGTTATAGTATTAGTCTTTGTATTAGGAGCATATCAATTATCCACACCAAAAGGGGATCTGTTTGAAAAACCCCTCAACAACTTGCATCTCAAAAGGTTTTACACCTAGCTCATCTAGTGCATTGGTAAAGATCCTGAAAAAAAAATTCAAAAAATGCAAAAATCCAAAAAAAATTAGAAAAAGGATTGAAAAATAGTAAAGAAAAAAGATCATCCTCTAGTGAAAACCACTTCAGTGGTGCTTTGGGCAAGTACCTTGGTGAAAACCTGGAAAACAGGCACCTTGTGTAAAATAAGCACTCTCCATCTATCTTGGGCTATGTGACTTGCTCTACAACATTCATCCATCATGCTTCCATCTCTACATTTGTCACGCTTCCATGTTTGCACCATAGCTTGATCTAGTGTTGGTATCATGGTATCCCCTGGCATTACTCGGCTCATTCTAAAAATTAGTTTGTCTTATCATATCACACTAGGGGCATTTCCTTCATTAGATTGGACTCTTGTACATTCTCAAGGTCAGAAAATAAAAAATCCAAAAACATTCAAAACATATCAAAATCCCAAAAACATTCAAAACATATCAAAATCCCAAAAACATTCAAAACATGTCAAAATCCCAAAATAGGTCAAAAGTCGAAAAAAAGGTCAAAAACATAGTCGTTATTCGAACTACATTGTCTCTGAGCATTGAACGTAGGAAAGGGTGATCTTTGATTATCCCTTGAGACATTTAGGTCAATCTTTTAGGTGTATGTTATGTTCATATTTTCATCTTGTAAATCTTGGTCATGTCATTAGTTGAACTACGTGGTCTCTATGTGTATAACGTAGGCAAGGCTAATTTGTTGATCAACCCCCAAGGCCCTTAGGATAGGTCTTTAGGTTAGGTCTTGGTCGTCATGGTTGTGTCTCACCCTGGATTGGGGGAAAAATCTTGCACTCACTAGGGGAAAATAAACTCTAAGCTTGAATCAAAAGGAAAACAATCATCAGATTGGGTCAATGTTACAAACAAAAACTGCAAATGGATGATGATCTTTCTAAATCAAGGGTTTATCACATTAAGCATGAAAGTTCAAATTGTTCTACTTTGATTTTTTTTATCATATCTCTTGAGTCCTCGATGATGTATCGAACTAGAGGAGCAAGGAAGGAGTATGATTTTTCTTTGTATGTTGTCTGTGAGTTTATCATTATTACTATGCAAGTTGTTGCAAGACATGCGTAACAAAGTATCACTAATGACATTCTGAATTTGCATAGGAAAAAGAGTAACTCTTGTCTATTTACGCAAGCAATGCTCAGGTCATCTCAATTTAATTATACTTAGATGCTTGTGTTAACTTGTAATTTTAAAACATCATGAAAGTAGTACTCAGGTCATCTTGGTCTAAAATATGCCATCGATGCTTGCACTCACTTTCAACATTTTAAAGGCTCAATGATGATAAAAAGCACCACAAATTGGTTAATGTAAATGACAACTTTTGAATACGAGATTTGCATAGTTAAGTTAGACTGCATTCATGTTAGTATTGCATGTATATTTATGGGTTTTTTCAATGCTGAAACAATTTCACAATGGTGTCATCTCTATTATTAATGTGTTGAGCACACTGGACATTAACCAAAAACAAATCATTCTCATTTAGTGGCACATTAGTTGCATCATAATTTTCATATCTTAGAAAACATTCTCACATCATTTACATTCATACATTCCATCATGATATTTTCCTCAAAAAATACAAAAGAAAATAATAAAGGACATACATTGCATATCATTTCCAGCATCAAAATCATGTCATCCACTATGCTTAAATAAGTGAGTCTCTTCAAATTTCCAAGAAAGTTGGGAAATATGTCAAAGTTATGAAGCTTAAAAGATCAATCTACTATAGTCTTCCCACAAATTTTGGAAGTTGGACAGATGCACTTATTCAAGCTTAAGGCCTTGAGCATTTGAAGTCATGCACATTCAATCATTTGCATTACACATAATAATCATCACATCACATTGCATAGTCATAATCATCACATCACATTACGTAATCATAATCATCACATCACATTGCATAATCATAATCATCACATCACATTGAATAATCATAATCATCACATCATATTGCATAATCACAAATACATTCATCACATTTCCTAATCATTATCATCACATAGAAATTAAATAAATTTACAACATTACATATCATAATAGGGAAATCAAATTCATATCAAAATTTAAATCACAATCACCATTGCATATCATATATCATAAAAAATGTCATAATGTCCCTGTGTACAAGGATATCCAAAAGTAGGATGAGATACTTCAAAATCCAAAAGGGAAATGTATCATGGGAAACACATCCTCAATTTCACAAAAGGTGTATACACAATGTCTAAGGAACATCACAAAATACTATGTCGAGCTCCCACGAGATGCTACTACTCTCATGGAACTAGTACCTCCTCTACCTGATGGACCTGCACCTAGATCTCTCCTATCCCTAGGAAATGGCTATGTGACACCCATGCTAACAATTTGAGAATGAGATCTACTAGAACGAGACTGTACAAAACTCTCTCGTCACTTAGGAGGAAGCAACTCATGATATTTACCTCTATAAAACTGCAACTCCTAAGAAATGTGTCGGATCTCTCTGAAGAAATCCACTATACCTGCAGATGGAGTCGTCTATTGTATCCTCTCGGCAATGGCCTCAGCTTGCTCTATTTGGTGTCTAAATGCATCCCTCTCTGAAGTAAGTATGATCATCCGTGCCTAAAAATTTTGTATCTATTGCCTATTTGTCCCTCTATCAGTCGTCAAAATATCAATTTGTGCCTATCATTGCCCTAACTCATCCTGAAGGGACACAATTTGTGCTCGAGCCTATGCTATCTCACTTTGAAATGACTGAACCTCTTCCTGCAAAGCTTCTATCTATGATGACTGTTGATGTGAGGGTATCCCAATCCGAATCCTAGGAAGCACCACTTGAGCTATGGTAACACTCCTTCTGTGCCTCAAAACTACAAACTCCAATGGATGACTGTCATTTGCACCACCATCACTCTCCTCACCACCCATTGCACCACCATCACTCTCCCCACTGCCCTCTACACCACCATCATCACCTCTACAAACACCCTCCCCACCATCATCACCACCCTTGTCATCTCCTCCCTCTCCATCAGCTGGTGATACTGGCTCCTCTAGATGAGTAAATCTAAGAAAGGGATGCATGTGGAAAAAATCTAAATAATCCTCTGTCATCTCGATGTCTATAATATATAGAACATAATCCCATAAACCTAGGGTCAAGGTATAATACTCTGTACAAGCTACCCCATATGACACACAGGGGCCCCACTCTAAAACATCTTATCATCACTGTACATAATGGTAAACTCCTAGGGGCATCCCCTAAACTCGTCCAAACTATCGACATACTCGCAGATATAGGTATCGCTCAAGCACAACATGTGTCTGCCCAATCATATAGCAAGATAACAACATATATAGTATCTCCAACTGATCCTTTGGCCACTACTCACAATCCAAGTACAGATGCCATGTGACAGTCTCCAAATCATCCAAAGCACACTTCCAATAGGCAACCTTTCCCAGCTTATGTTGGACACATGGACTGCTATAACTAAAACCATAGGGTCTCCCTAGTGGTTGATGTCTCTCTCCCATGGGTTGATTGATGGCTATATGCTCCCATGCCTAGGTTTGTAGTAATGTGATGCCACATGACAGGCTCGTCACCTCGTAATAAAAAACCTCACGCAAATCTTAGTATAAGTGGGCTAACATGCATGAGCCCCATGTATATCTAGTACCATCAAGTGTCATCTATGATAGCACATGACCCCAACTTGCTAAAAATCCCTTTGACCTATGATCAAGACAAATGAATCCACCAATGAACCCTAAAAGCACACAATGCAAAGGATCATATCTACTAATCATCTCTATCCAAGGGATCCATTGGCCCGTAACATGATTATCTCGGCATAACCTCTGTAATGCAGTTGTCCCACCCTGCTCTATCTTATCACACACCACTCTCTCCCATCACTGAGATCCGTAGAATATGATAGATATCCTCTAGAGTCACGGTCATCTCTCCAGTTAGTAAATGAAACGTGTTATGATCACTGTTCCATCTCTCCACCAATATTGTCAGTAAACCTCTATTGATTCTATATTGTGGAATATCTAACAAGTCAACCCACAATGAGAGATAATCTCTAAGTTGGCTGAGGACAACTGGGGGACCATGTTCTAGGTCTTCGGGAATCACTCCTAAGACTAGAGTACATCTCCATCTCTCTAATCATGAACACAAATCAGTCAATCAATGTCATGTTCAATCAAGATTATTAGACAATCAATGTCATGTTCAATCAAGATTATCAGTCAATCAAGTTAATGTGCAATCATTCAAATCAAATCAATCAACCCATCATGCCTCGCCTATCATGAGGACAATCTACTATCAATCAAACTATCATTCCTCACCTATCATGGGGATGATCTGCTATCAATCAACCCATCGTTCCTCACCTATCATGAGGACAATCTGCTATCAATCCTACCACCATTCCTTGCCTATCATGAGGATGATCTACTATTAATCAAACCATCATTCCCTGCCTATCATGAGGACAATTTTCTATCAATCCTACCATCTTTCCATGCCTATCATGAGGATGATCTGTTATCAATCAAACCATCGTTCCTCGCCTATCATGAGGATGATTTGTTATTAATCCTACCATCGTTCCTCACCTATCATGAGGATGATATGCTATCAATCCTATTATCGTTCCTCACCTATCATGAGGTCAATACAACATTGGTTCTATCATTTGATTCTCGCCTATCATGAGATCAAATCATCATGCAAAACATCAATGAAACACTGCACATACCAAAATCTCATTGAAATCAATCCAAAACATGACAAACCGACAACTGCTAGGCTTCAAGGACATCTTGTGAACATTGCCTCGAGGGCTTTCCGCAATCACACCCAACAAAACAATTCAAATGAAAAGCTAAACCACCTCAAATCAAAAAAGATGAAAACTTTCCAAGGCAACAAGAGGCACCATTTGGGACCCCAAAGGTGCCAAAATAGAGTTTGCAACTAAAATAGGGTTTTCAAGGCTTACAAGAGGCGCCATTTGGAACCCCAAAGGCACCAAAATAGTGTTTGGCATCTCAAAAAATGGATTTCACCCTTAAAAGAGGCACCACTTGGGACCCCAAAGGTGCCAAAACAATGTTGGAGGCCAAAAACTTGAATTCCAAGCTTGCAAGAGAAGCCATTTGGGACCCCAAATGCGCCAAAACTCTCAAATGACCTAAAAACATCAATTTCACTCTTGCAAGAGGTGCCATTTTGGACCCCAAAGGCGCCAAAACTCTTAAACCACACAAAAACTTGAATTTCAAGCTTTCCAAAGGTGCCATTTGGGACCCCAAAGGTGCCAAAACTCTCAAACATGCTGAAAAACACTCAAAAATGACAAAAACATCACTCAAAAGTGCATAAATGACATCCAATAAGCTACAACATCTATCTACAACATTCAAAATACCATTAAAAGGCAAGAAAATGACTAACAAAGAGGTTTCTCGTAAAGCGTACCATAGGTCTATAGGCAGCAGGCTAATCAGGTTGGCGAAGATGCTCGAAATGATGCTTGTGGTATGGGATCACCATCTTCCTCTAAGCTCTCCACTCTTCAACTTCTCCAAACTCCAAGTGTGCAAATGAATCCCATTTTACCACTTTTACCTTTTATGGGTAAAATGGAGGGAATTATGTTGGGATTTATTTCCCATTTTTACCAAAAAGGAGGGGTAATTAATCAACACTATTCAAAGCAAGAGCTTGCAATGGCCTTTTGAGAGATAAATCATTTATGACATCCAAATCTCACTGAATCAACGTTGGATCATCATCATAATCATCAAAACACCATCACCTCATTCCAACATTTCATTTTAACATCCCCACATTCACCAATTTATCTCTCAAGGGGGCATATATCCGTTAATACCTAAAATTCAAAAGTATGGGGCATTGAAATCCTGCATCGTCTGGGGCATCAAAATATTTTATGAGCATCGACATCAAAATTTTCTTTGAAGCAATATGTAAACACATTACTTCAAAGAGGGGCAAAATGTATACACCTAAAAAGGGTCATCACATTTAGTTAATTAAATACAACCAATTTAATTAATACTTCAACTACATGTAAATAAGGTCTTACTTTATGTATATTGTTCACTTTCCTTTCAATTCTCTAGAATCACATTCTTCTAAATAATTAAATAAACAAAATACCCTAAATGTGTTTATTTAATTAACCTTCCTTAATTCTGATTAAGAATTAGAGCACATTTCTACAACTTTTTGTGTGCCACCTCATAAAGGTCACATGAAAATAAATAAGCATAATTATTAATTAGAATTATCCTCACACACTTCCACCAATGATAAAAAACAAATGGCTTTATTCCCGCACACTTCCAACAAATTTGTAGTACATGGGTCTTTGTTTCACACACTTGGGAATCCCATACATTTGGCATGTTTTGAATTGGTCAAAGGATTCTATCCACATACATGGCATGTTTTCCTTGGTCAAGGGGACAACATGTTGATTCCTTTCATTTCCAACGTTTGTTATTTCTCCTTTGAATCTAGACCATTGATAGGTGCCACCTCACAAAATGCTTGAGGAAACCTATAAATACACCCTTTTGCCTTAGCATTTATCATCCACAATTTGAGTAAAATTACTATGCAGGCTTATCTTAGGAGCTTGGAGCTTTCATGGAGTCTTATACTTAGTTTTCATATCATGTGTTACTTTTCATTCAGTTTTCATATCATGTGTTACTTTTCATTCTCATTTTAGATTAATTAATTGCTTCATAGTTACATTTTATCATCCCCATTGCATCATAGTTACATTTTAGGTTAGTTTGTTTTATGTTTGCATTTGATCATATGCATAATCATGGATAGTTCACTATAGCTTCATATTATCTCACTCATCTCCACTTGTTCATCTATCATCAACATCATCCTTCATTTATCATTTTATTCATCATCAATTCCATCATATCATTTCATTTAGAAGAATACCACTAATCCTTTCAGAACACATTTGCACATAGAAATCATCTTAGCTTGCATATTAAGCATCAAATCTCATTTTCTAGGTGGTCATTTTAACAACCTTTTTTCCCATGGAAATCTAAGGGCCAAACGATTTAATAAATCCCTTGAAATAGAGGACAATGATATGTATTTGAAAGATTTGATTGTATTACGAATAGAGTAAATTTACTTGCTTCAAACTTTGAATGTAAACCATCTCATTAAGGTTTGTGTTGACATTAGAATACTCTCCACATTCAACAAATGCACAAATATTGATGCACAAGGTGTAGTTGGTGTCCCTCCTCTTAAGAGTTCAAGAAATGAAGAAGAAAAGAAAGGGGGAAATCCTAAAAATGTTTAGGATGTAGAGGAGAAGGTAGTTGAGAAGCAAGATGCTTCTGTAGGTCAAGGTTCTTCATTAGATTCTTTCAAGGACCTACTAGGAATGCAGATGTAGCTTCAACCTATGGTAACACCCTAGGTTCTGTAGATTCCCAGTCATGAGGGGAAATTTGATTTGTAAAACATTCCTCCCCTCAAGCTCCAATTTTGTGATATTCTACGTGTTTCTGCAATAAAGGAGATTCTATAGGAACACATGAAGAAGACTAGTTTAATTGATGATGTAGTGAAAATTATTCAAAAAGGTTTACCAGAGGTAAACATAGAACCTTCATTTCCTTTGGAACAAAAGTTAAAGTTGTTAATGGATTCTTTTAAGGATCATTCTTCACAAATCAAGAAAAAGGTAGAGCAAGAGGCTTTGAGAAATGTAATTAATAAAAGAATGGCTGAAGTATTTGACCGGTGTGCTAGTTCACACAATAAATTGAAAGAAAACTTGAAAATATTCAAAAAGTGTGGATGAAGTTACTACTCTATATAAATTTTGTTTAAAATGGCCCTATTTCACTGAAAGCATCAAAGATCAGATTAACTCCATTGAGTCACAAATCACTCAAATGATAGGAATATATGATCAGTCAAAGGATAAGGATGGAGCAACTAGAGCTCAAATTGAAAATATTCACTTATAGTTGTCATTACTTTAGGACCATAGAGAGAAAATAAACAAGTAGTTTGGATAGTTAAGGGAAGTAGTTAATGTGATACTTGCTTCATTATTTAGGTTTATTTTTGAAGCAACAAAGGTTGAAAAAAAAATGAAGACTCCAAGCAATGTGGAGGAAGCTGAGGATTTGTGCATGCAATTTGAATGCCAAAATAGTGTTATCACTTCAAAAAAAGTAGATTGGGTTGCAACTCTGGATCAACTTAAGGCAATTTACAATAATATCCTACCTTCTAAAGAAGTTGTAAAGGAGTAAGATAAGATAAATTTTCCCTTATATAATTTTGCAAAGAAGTGCAATAATTTTTTAGGGTTTTTGTTGAAAATATTTTGTACTCAACATTTGTTTTGAGGGATCTCCATCTCAGGGGGAGTATTGTTTTTAAAATTCATATAGTAAGGAGGATTTCATACAAGTTTTGGTATGTTATAGGTAAGAAGATATTATGCCCTTTTCCCTTGATGTCAAAGGGGAGAGAAGGCTTGTAGATATATGTGGTGTTTCCATCAATGACAAAGGGAGAGATTGTTGGTAATGAGTGTTTTCATTGATTTCAACTCACTTTATGTGTTTTCATTGATGCCAAATATGTATGTTGAAGTTTTTATATACTCTATAGATAGTGCAAGTGTAGAGATATAGTTGGCAATGTAGTCAATTGTATGAATGGTGATACGTTTGTTGTCTATGTGTGATGTAGAGGTTGGTACACCTATTCCAATATGTTTCTTGCATGCCTACAATGATATCATTCATGTTTAGTGTACCACACATTGAGATAAGTTGCAAAAATTCCCTTAAGGAATTTATAGTGTATACACTAAGACTCATAGTATTTTGGTCTACATCTCTCCATAGTCCAAGCTTTTTTCTAACAGTTCAAAAGATAATATGATAAAAATGTGAAGGTGTTACATTCAAGAATTCAAGTCATTACACCTTGCACTGTGAAATTTATAAGTGACTATGTTCTGGTCCATGCTCTGACAAACTAAAGTGTTGATGAAAGTGTATGCTCTACATTCCTTAAAAAGTTAAGTGATGGCCTTGCAATTTTGAATACATCATCGATAATGTTAAATACACACTAATTTTCAGTATTTGGTGTTTTGGTGGTCTGCAAGATCAATTTTCAAATAACAGTTTGCTATAGTTTGTTTGGAATGCTCTATTCCTATATATTCAGTGGGTTTCTTCAATTGTGCCAGCATACACTGATCAAAAATTTCAAGAAAAGGTTGAAGAGATATTGTGAATGGACTAAAATGCTTGCATCTTGGTCTACAAGAATGTTTTGGCTTCTCCCTGGTGGTGCAAAGTTGAATACTTGACAGTTTTGGTGGTGTTGTCATTGTTTGGGCTAACAGGATTGGTTCCTTCATCTGTGGTTGATCTTGATTAGTCATTTTTCTCTTGGAGGATGTGTTGTGATACATTTCAGCCTTGATATTCAATGTGTTGATCCACAACTATTTTTCTTTTCATACTGTATATGTTTGGAGCCAAACTATGTGATAAAATATGTTTCATCTAAAAGTTCATTGTAGAGTCAACCTAATTGGGGCTTGGAGTTGTTGTGGATTATATTTATAGAATATCAAAATCATTTGTGAAGGTTTGGTGGAATGATGAATTAAGATTGTGTAATATGTTGAAGATGAAGTGTGTGCAGTTGGTGTGAAGGATTAATTGTGTGAAAAAGGAACTACAACATTAGTATATGTTGGATGCTTCTATAGAGCAATTCATATTCATAGTTATCATTATAATTTTCATGTATCCTAATCTAAGATAGTGTGTCTCATTAGGTCCTCATGTCTTTCAATAAGGTTGTATGACTTCGTCTTCAATTCCAAAGGTAGTGAGCCTTAAACAACATTATAATCTTTGTAAGTAGTGAAATTCATATATTGTGAGTTAAATATCACCATGGTTTTTCCCTCATTGGGTTTTCCATGTAAAAATATTGGATTCCTTATGTTGTTCAGGTTGTTCATTTCTTCTTTTCTTTTAGTTAATGTGATGTGATTTTTAATCTACAAATGGAATGGTTAAGTTTTAAGGTGTGTTGATTCAAAACCCCTCTACACTATAGTGTGTTCAATAAGATCATATCTACAACACAAAATAAGCTTCCACACACAAAATACAATAAAAATATATATTTTATTCCACCAATGAAGAATACAAGCTTGGGTACAATATTCACAAGATACTCAAGATACATAATGTACAAGAGAAACCTTGTTATAAAGGCAAGGTGAGACCTAGGAATGCATAAAATTAAGATAAGTTTCATAATCATATGCAATGAGACAAAAATAGGTAATATATTAGGTTTAATCTAGAAGATACCTAAGTAAAATCAAGAACTAGGTGTGAGTAGGTCCTTGAAGGAAATCGATAAGGGAATCACCCTTTTCACATTGTCAATAATAGTGATAGAGCTAAAAATATTTTTTTCATAAGTATCCACCTCTAGCCATTGGATATAAGGTGCATGGTTCCATTGGTATCTAAGATGGAATTCCTATACTAATTTTTTACTTGTGCACATATTATTTTTGAAGTATGTTAAGTATAATATTGGTATTATAGTATTCAATGATACTCCACCCAACATACATATATAAAAGTAAGAGAATACACTAGACACAAACTATTTGATTTTATTCCTCAAGAAAATATAACATCACACATACAAAATTTGAACTATTTAAAAAAATGCCTCAAATAAAAATTGTCTCAAGAAATGTCTTGTTTGTAGGGTATGACCCAAAAAGGCTCATTAAAAATGTCTTAGAAAATCTTAAGCAAATGTAACTAACAAGTGTAAACCCTTCCAAAAATATCAAAAACCTTATTAATATAAATATATAATATTCTTAAACATAAATCAATTTAAAACATGTCCTTTTAGTTCCAAGAGTGAATGATTCAAAATTAATTACTATTTTAAGATAGTGATGCTGAAGGAGTTTGCATAGCTCTAGGAATGATGTTGAAGATTATTCTAAAGCAAGTGCTGAAATTTTCTCTGTTGCCTCCATATTGGCATCTATAAAAATACTAGACTACAAAATATTTGTTATACCCATTCTATATACTTTTTTGCTACATAATTCTCATCAATTCATGTTGTACCATTTCTTTTGCCATTTCCCATTCCATGTCTACATTGATAGTGCCAACATATCTTTCACCCAAATCTCCTTGTATGTCTTGTGCGCTCTAAATTTAATTATAACATGTCAATGGAATATTAACTTATTTCTAATTTATTTCCTCCTTTGTCTCCTTCACAAATTTGAGCATGCTTGTGTTATATCCATGTTCTAGCCTAAGTGAATATTTATCAATTGAATGACACTCTTCCATCGATCAATTTCTTCTCTTGGGTATCAACCTTAATGGATACAATATTTGAAAAATGAATGGTTATATGGACCAAAAAAATTTAAAGGCATCTAACATTAGCTGGATTCACATCATAAAAGATAAAAATGGTCAAGCTATGGGTCCTCAACATTCCATCAACCTCCTTGAGAGACCATGCTAAGTCTAGATAAACTTTGGAAAATATAGGAATGCATATGACATTGATCTCAATAGCTCTTCTGAAGCTTCAATAAATCATCCCTCCCATTTCCAATTTGTTGGAATGAAAAAAAATAGTCTTGTTGTAGAGAGAGAGCTTCATACAAATGATCAATTAAAATATTTCTCACATTTGGTCCCCTAAAACTCAAAAGTATATAATACCTATTATCACATTCGAAGGTGAGTTTAGTTGTGGCAGGCTTGAATTATTCCATCTTAAGATCTATATTTTAAGAGGAAGGCTCGCTAATGATAGAAATAAAATATAGGGTTCAACCCAATTTTTTAAATTTGAATTGAGTAATACAAATGTTTAACTCCCTATTGATCACCTACTACTTGTACATATCTATTTCCTAAATTTTTCATGTAGTGTTCCTATGATATCACTTCTTCCATGAGTTTTGCAAGTCCACACCATCCTCATATGATTCTCTCCATCCTCTACCTACAACCTCCATTTTCTTGAC
Organism: Sequoia sempervirens; assembly: GCA_007258455.2. Taxonomy (NCBI): domain Eukaryota; kingdom Viridiplantae; phylum Streptophyta; class Pinopsida; order Cupressales; family Cupressaceae; genus Sequoia; species Sequoia sempervirens. Next base: position 323,713,851 of record VDFB02373365.1, read on the forward strand.
AATGATTTTCCCCATCCTTCCTTTAGACAAGACATTTTTTCTATATTTAATCTTGTGTGAGTTTTTGTAAGGGATAAGATGGTTTGCCTCCCTTTTTCATCCACAAAATTATTTCATATGAATCTTCTTTTTTAGTATCTCTTTCCACCCATGTTGTCTACCAAAATTCTTGCATATTGCATTGATGTGTTGATGGAAATCCATACCATGTTCAAGAGCTCCCACCAACTTCTATCAAATCAATTTTTTTTTCCTTAAGATGCTTGAAACCACCACATTCCTATTATCATTTTTTAATTATAAATATATTTTTTAACCATTTTACTAATTGATATAATGATTGTAACTTGATAGAAAAGTGACATATCCATCTTTATTAATTTAACATTTATTTTAATATATTTAAATACTACTTATAAACTCAACTACTCTATCCACATTAATTATATATAATTTCTTAATTAATCAATTAAGCTAACTATATTTAAAAAATAACTCTCCCATTTCTTTTCAAAGGTAAACATCAACATTCATTCAATTCCACAAACATTTTTCTCCATATGAGTTGTATCTCAATATATGGTATCAGACTACCAAATTTGTAGCCTCTTGTTCAAATTTTGAGATATCTAGCCTTGAGAAAAAAATTGGTGCATCTTGGAGAAAAAAATACCTTTCCATTGTGCCCAAAACATCCAAAAACCTAAAGATCAACTATTCATTGATCAAAATTTGAGAAGGTGCAATTTTGGATTTTTTTGGTTAGCACAAAAATCAAGATTAAAATTATGTACAATTAGAAACAATATATAATTGAATAATATTTAAACCATATGGTACTAGATGAGTATGGCCACCATTAGTTCATAGGTCTAACAAAAAACAAATACTGATGATTTTTTTTTATAAAAAATCAATGAATTGTAATTTTTGTGGTGTACTAAATTTAGCTAATTGTGCCCATGCATGCATCCACTAGGTTGACATCAAATATTTTATTATTTTCATCAAGTTTCCTCTTGAAATTCTTCATTAGTGGTCAATTTTTTTAGTAGCCCCTATGAGCCAATGCTAGTCAACTAGTTAGCCACTCGATAAGCAACATTGCCACCTTACTCACCACCCCTAGCACCATAACCCCTACCAAGGTCATATAAAAATAAAAAGGACAGTTTCCCCTAATAAGTTCCCTAAGATAGGCCCACAAGGCCACAATAGGACCAAGGGATAACTCTATTAGCCCCCAATTTTCCCTATAGGCTAAATTAGTCAACTTTTGGTAGATCAGCTATAACATGGGCACCTAACTTTGATTTTCACAAACTATATATTGTTCAAAATTTGTTTCTAAGCCAAATATAGTGGTGTGATTTATTTTTCCATATTTTTCTATCTATGAGTTTCATATGCCCTTGAAGTTAGATCAATTTGTTTTCACTTAGAGACTCATAGCTTTTGCCTCATATCTTGGATTTTCACAATTCTTGTGGCATTGAAAAGTTGGTTCAGTCTTCTACAATGATCTTAGACCTATTTTCCATAAAATTTACCAATTACCTACTATTTTAATCTAAAATTAGGTTTTCATTTTTTTGTTAGTTTCTTGAAACACATATAAACAAGGTCAAACATTTTGCATCAAGAATTTATTTTATTACATTGTAAAGGCCTATACTAATATTTCTATTTCATTTTTTATATTTTATCATTAAAAATAATAGATCCAAATCATTTCACTCCACTTACACTAGACAATTATTATAGATTGACATAATAAATGTACATGTAAAAAAAATAAAGGGTTATATAGAGTGACCATTGGTACAAAACTTGAACCAATATAAGTTGCAAAGAAGAGAAAGTGGTTTAATAGATGTGATGAATCTTTTGGAACATTATGCATATCTATGTCTCTTCTCTTTCATGTTGAGTCTTGTACTAAACTTAATTAGATCTAGACTCAATTGGAGTCCTTTCTTGGGAAGCATGATACATTGTGAGGCTTTCAATTGGAAAATGAGACTATAATTTTTAATCCTACATATTTTGAAGAAATCTAAGAATTCTTCACCAAACTCAAGTCTCTCAGATCGCGGTTAACATAGTGTAGTATTTCCAAACAAGAATCTCATTTTATTCCATCCATCCTTTCCAAGCTTTGTCTTTGACTATTTAGTATTTATTTCTACCTTTTATGCTACTAAAGATGTACTTTGTACTAGATTCAATATTCCTTCACTTGATTATTTTCCTATATCACTCACCAAGGAGTAGGAAAATTTAGTAGAAAATGGGCTCACTGAAGTCTTCCAAACCACATGATCTTATTGCAACACAAGGAAAAGACTAGATGACTTCAAATATAAAATGCAAGAAACATAAACAAAAGGATTCCAAGAACAATGAGGAAGAAAAGTAATCACATTTACATGATAGCTCTAAGTTATACTCTTCCTTTTTTACGGTGGAATCATCTAAGAAGGAGAGACTTAAATATACATATTGCAAAAATTTAGGACATGGTGAGCATTTATACAAAGCAAATTCGCGAGATGAAACATCTTCTATAGAAGAATTATCTTTAGTTGTCTTCATCTATATTTTGGTACATCCTCTATTTTCACTCCATCACCACACAATCAAGGATAGCCACCATGGAACATGAAGTAGAAAAGATTAAATTCCATGCACTCTTTACATCTGCTAGTTCTCAATACAACCAATGGATTCTTGATTTAGAAGCCTCGTATAGTATGGATTCATCTTCAACTATGTTATCTTCATATAATCCTTGCATATCACCACACATACTGATTGAGAAAAACACAAGTATATCAATTTTAACGGAAAATAATCTATTAATAATGATGATGGAACATTTTATGATGTACATTTTGTTCCTTCACTATCCTATAATCTCATTTCCATCTATCAAATTATAGATAGTAGGGTAGGGAAGACATTTTGTTTCACACCTAATTCAGTGCTTATCAAAGACCTACATAGTAGAGAGATTATTATAGTTGGGACACTTGATCATTCCTCTCACTTGTATGCCTTCTCTCATTTGTTTCTAAATGAGACTACATTACCATTGACTAGTTTATACTCTCATGTATCTAGAGTAGATCAAATATTTGAGGAGAAGTCCGGTCACTTGAGCCTATGTGTACATCCATCATCTACCTTGGTTCGTGAGTCTTGTGTTGAACTTCCACATCCTCCACCTCTTGCATCTTTAGAGATTAGCTTAGTTAAACAAGATGTTTCTAGTCATTTAGTTTTAGCTTTGTGGGATGACTTCTTTCTAGGGATTATAGTGTTATTTTTTGAGTCACACATTATAGATACTAGGGACATACTTGAGGATATTCACTTCCTCTTTGATGATAACTTTAGTCCACCTATCATCACTTCATCATTACCTTTGGAGGTTGCTTTACACTGATTTTTATAGTTGTTTGGATTTGGTTCATTTTACTTAGCATCTTTTGATTTAGAAATATGGACACTTGAGTATTTTTCTAAGGAAATCATCTTGAGACCTCTTCTCCTAGGATATTTTCTTCTACATCCACCATTTTATTTTATTTTCTTCCTATGGGGTGGAGAAATGTTTGCCCATTTTGGATCATTTTCAACATTCTAATTCGAGCATTTACTTTTGGCAGAGGAGCTACTTACTTATGGGGGGATTCATCATCTCTTATTTTCTCTCCTATGGGGGGATCTTGATTGTCCTTATGTGACCAAAGTAGTACTTGTGGGGGAAGACATGTTGAGTCTTATACTCTTTTGTCACATGTATGCTTTTATTTATTTTTTCTCTTTTGGAGAGGTATTTTTCCCATGAGGTTTTATCCTTTTCTATGGTTATGAGAGATTTAATTTTCTTGTACATGGCGTCCTCATTAAGCCTTGTAGCTAGGACCCATTTATCATCCATAATTGCATTCTTCATTAGGTTTTTGGATTCTCCCTGAGTTTATATTAAGGAGGGGTGTTGGAGTAAATAGGTAATCATCTAATAATTAATTAATCATGAAATAATTATTACGACCCTTTTAATTTATTTACTTAATCTAAACTTAGGAGTGCTTTTTATTATTAGATTGAGTTATTTTTAGGTCATGTTATGTCATGAAATAGGATGATGACACTTTTCTTAATCTAATCTAATCCTAATATAGGGTTTGATCTAGAGTTTTCTTTTTTTCTTTTTCATAAGGATTCGACTTTCACTTGTAATCATTCATTCAATTTATTACATCAATACAATTCTTAGGTTGTTGAGAAAATTTATCTTTCTTTTTCTCTCAATTGTGATAAGTAATTTATTGCAAGTGATTTATGGGAGTTATGGGGTTCAACATCAAATCAAATATATGTTTACCAATAACACATCCTTGAAAAACTCCCTCAATGCAATAAATCCTAGAAGACCAATAACCAAGTCCTATGTGATCACTCGTTGAATATACATATAGTTCAAGAGCCCAAACTATACATACTAAATCTTGCTCACTTAATTTGTATGAGAAATGAGTAGTGAATCTAGTGAAGAGTCAAATCCATAAAAAATATACAAATGAGCCTCATGATATGATATACCTATGGTAAAATATTTCTCAGGATCATTTAAAGTTTGAATAATCAAATCATGTGGATTTGACTCAACTATCTTTCTATCCCTAGAATGACAAATTTGATACATGGAAAGATGGTTCATAGAAATATCAAGAATACGATGAAAATATTCAATGCAACCATTTGCAACCGACTGGAACCTTTCCATAAAACTAGGATCTATGAAGATTTTCCCATTGTAATTTGAGAAGTACTACTATAGAAACAAAATCAAGGAGATTATGTAAATTGGTATGTAATGTGAAACAATAGAATCAAGAAAATATCTATATATAGATGAATGTAAAGCTTGTGTAGAAATATCTTCCCCTTTGCCTATGGAATAGGTCTTAGGAACTTAAATATAATTTCACCTCATAAATTTCTCCAATGCTTCTAACTTCCTAAAAAAATGAGATTCATATGCCCAAATTTACCACAAAAACAATAAGAATCTCCTTTCTTCTTCTTGAACTTGGAGGAGGATTCTCATGAGTTAGAAGTATGAGATAGAGTGGATTTTTGATTATTCTTCTACTTTTTTTTTTAGGGAGACTCACTACATGCATGGGATTCTATCTTAGGATTCGTCTTATTATTTCCTCTAACCTTGGAAGATTGAGCCATCAATGTTTGGATCTTATAACTAGGAAGTGCATTCATGTGTATTAACCTGACATACTCCTAGTAAGACACTCTTAAAACAACTCAAATCTAGGCATCATAAAATATTTCCCCAAGGCATCCATAGTAGAATAGAAAGTTGGGTCCACTTTTAGGGGAAGTATCATATTTTGGCTCTAAAATAGGTACTCATTCATTTTTTAGAATAGGGACCCATTTTAAAGTGGGTACTCATTCCAAAAGGTTTGAAAATCACAATCCATGTTTTTCATTTGGATTTAGGGTTATAAAAAGCATGGTAACCCAATCCTTAGCCTTGGATCTACAAGTACAAGGTCATAAAAATGTCAAGAGAAAAAACTATGCCTGTATGGCTGATGAGTTTTTTTTTTAGAATTATTTTGCAAAATTAAAAACCATTATAGATGAGGTTGTGTAGATTTCAAATATGTATTTTTTTAATAATTGGATTATTTTTTCTATTTTTTAAAATATTTTTTGATGAACCTGGTCCATAAACTTGAAATAAAAGGTTTTCTTATTTTTCTAATAACTTTTTTTTTATATGAAAAAAAAAATATATGTCAAAAATCTCCAGACAATTATTTTCAATTTGAAAAAAAAAAGGTCTACTTATGCTTGATGTACATGAGTGGTTTTTAAAATAATAATTATGGTCAATAAAAAATTAATAAAAAAATATTTAGAAAAAAATTAAATAAAAAAATATCCTTAACAATCTTTTAACAATCTTCAATGTCTTATAGATATTTTCCCAAAAGGACAAAAACATACTTTTATTTATATCCAAATGTGGTTGACATAGACATGCATGGTATGGTCCTAAAAAAGTAAACAGTGGACTTTAAACATGCCTATTGAAAATAAATTTGTATTATTTGGGTATTAAAATAAATTGCATATTTTGAAACTATACTCCGAGTACTACATTTCATATTACTAAAATTTTTTAAGATTCAATATTTAAGTGCTTCAAATTTCTAGGTCAAATGTGACAAATTCTAAAAATCAAGAAAAAAACTCACTTTTTGGCCAAAAAGTGGACTCAACTTCTTGCACACTCGTAGATGAAAGCACTTGAAATGGACCTTTTAACTTTGAAATAATCAAGAAGATACATTCTTTATTGGTTTTCTCATATCCACATCCTTTTAATTGTTACTGTAACTAAGGGTAAATTCTAGATTAGTTTATCAATCAATAAAGCATACAAAATAAACCCAAAGACCTATCGAGTACAAAGGAAATTAAACAATAAAACAATTATACTTTTTTCTCGAATTTTCCATGATTACCTCCATAGTACCTTCTAGTTTGCTGGCTAATGTGTTGCCCTCAGATTCGATGTGCGAGCAACCTTTAATGAAGTCCTACACCAAGTTTTGAAGGATTTGATCAAAATCTAATGCCCATGCCTAAATGACTAAGAATGTCTATGCCTAAAATGTCTAAAACCTAATGAAATTTGCCAATAGTTGCTGCAATTGCTATGAGGGATCTAAGTGTGCAAGTGTGTAAGTATGCAAAGCGTCTGGGTGTAATCGAGAAATGAGAGGAAAATGGCATTTTTATAGAAAATGTCATTTTGAATGCACGAGTGAGATTGACTTCTAACTAAGACCTAAAATGAGAGGCCTAGATTAAATATGATAATCCCTAATTAGGGTTAGGGCAGAATCATTAATTGTGTAGTCAAGATGTCGTCTAAGAAGATCGAATCGGTGGTGGAGAATAAATGAGGAAATTAATTCAAAAATAAAGATTTTCAAAAAAGAAGAGGATAAAGACTGGACTAAAGATCAGTTTTGGAAAGATCAAGAACCTGCCCGATCACTTGATTTCCAGAGGAAAGTTACCAATTTGGAATTAAATTAATTCCAAATGTGAATTTTGTGAAATACTAAATAATCAAAATTTTCAAATTATTTACCAAAATAAGCTGACAGTTAAGAATGAGATGACATTTTAAATAATTTAATTTATTTAAAATGAGAGGATTATCAAATTTGGCAATTAAATAATTAAATTTAATTATTTAATTTAGCAGATGAGACTAATTAAATAAATTAATCAATTTATTTAATTATGACAATTAGTGACATATTAAATAAATAAATAAAACTTATTTATTTAATAATCAAGAAGAAATAAATGCAGAAAGGTAATTAAATAAATTAAGAAATTTATTTAATTTAGGGAAAAACTAGACAATTAATGACATTTAATAAATAAATAAAATTTATTCATTTAATAATCATGAAGAATGAAAAGACATGAATTAATTAAATAATTATGAATTATTTAATCAATAGTCGAATGTGGACCAAGGACATAATTAAATGTCACAATTATGCTAGGACAAAAGTGGTAAAAATGAAGCTTTCAGGCCTAGGTCATTTTTAGGTGTCTACATTTTGCCCCTCTTTGTCATAATGTCGTATGTCACATTGTGACAAAGAAAATAAGTCAAATTCATGCCCTAGTGAAGGTATGGAGTATCAATGCCCCCTTAGGAAATTTTTCAAATTTTGGGTCGGTGGTAGAAGAATTTGTAAAGGGTCCCGATAAGTCAATTTGATGACTAGAAAAACAATGGCACAGTCGGTTTTGGATTGTGACATGTTTAAGACAACCAACGGGGTGGTCAAAGTTGGTCAAATGAGCCTGCAGTTATAACCCAGTTGAAAAATGTCATTTTGACTTTATAAATAGGTTGACAAAGGGGTAAAAGTCAATTCATTCTTACTATTCACCTTTCGAATTTTGAGACCTCAGAGTGAAAAGGATAGCAGCGATGATGGTGATTCTAGTGACAGAGCATCACAACCAGATCGTGCAGACATTTAGGTGGCCAGAGGGCTCAGAGCCAACGGTACGTACCCCCACCTTTCTTTGTAATTTTTTGTTTTGTGTGTCATAATTAGGTGTCTAGGGAAAATAACGAATGCACCGCGATGCATATGTGTTCGTGTTCGATGAATTCGCCTTCGCATTTGATGCATTTGATGCGTCACAATGGAAGCACAACCAGAAATTAGGGGAGACCAAAGTATTGTGTCGCATTTTCCAAAAACTATGACACATTCACATTATCGAGTCACATTTGTTTATTTGAATGTTGCAATTGTTCTTATGTGATGCAATTGTCGACTTTCGCAACGCAAGTGTAAAGTATCGTGACGCATTCATTTTGATGGAACACATTTGTAAGACCGAGTGACACAATTGGAATTGTGCGACACATTTGACATTTTGAGGTGCAATTGCCTCCATGAGATGCATTTGACATTTTGAGATGCAATTTCCTCAATATGACGCATTTGACCTTAGTTGTGACTAGGGCTGATTTTGATGTTTGTGAAACTTTAAATGCTTTTGATAGTACTGAAAAGTTGTGCAAAAGGTACTGACACATTGTTCAACCTTTTGCAGAGGCAGCTTGCCCCAATTTACACATGAAAGAGCAAACTGACTATATTCCAGTTTGTCGACCAGCTAACCCCAAGGGAGCGATGACAACTAATGTGGCTTGGTCTATTTTATGTCGCCTATATGCCTATTGTTCGGGCGAATAGAGGATTGTTTACTGCATTATGCAAGCGATGGAATTTAGAGATATGCTCTTTCCACCTGCCAATAGGTGAGGCGACCATCACATTAGAGGATGTGTACTGCATCCTACGAGTACCGATTCGAGGAGAGTGGATCATTTACGACCCTTGTCACGGCAAGCAAACTTTCAGGACCTACTACCAAGATCAAGGTACAGGACTTGGCATCCAGGGATATGAGATCAGATGGGAGTTCGTGGCAGAGCACTATGCTCGTTTTGATGCGTTCCTTGCAACCTTGATTGGAGGTATTTTTATTCCTGACCAGCAGGGACATGGATTCCCTATTGGCTGGGGAGACATCTTGGTATGAGACATGATAGGACAGTTTATGCCTAGGGCCCATGTTTACTGGGGACACTCTACCATCAGTTGCACGATGTTGTGTATCAGAGGGTAGAGAGTATCTCCTGCGGGACTACTCTGATGATGATTTGGGCTTGGGAGCACATAGCCATATTTCGTCCACCAATTGACAGACCACAGCTAGCCGAGAGGATGCCCTATGCCTATTATTATGCAGGTGCTTTATACCAGACTCGGATGGGTGAGACAGGTTGGTGGTGACATTAGATTGACACGATGGTGTCTTTTATCTAGAGGTCGTACCAAGACTGTGGGTAGTGGGATGACAAGGTGGATCATCTGAGCCTTAGTAGATAGTACAGATATTTGATTGGGAGGACTATGTAGAATTCGCTTATTATTGAGATGTGTTTTTCACAGCATGTCCTGAGGCAGTTTGGAGAGCAATAGGGTGTACCTACGGGGACAACCGAGTATGCTCGATCATCCAGAGAGTACACTTGGGGACCAACCATTCCAGTGGCCTTTACAGAGCAGTAGATTGATGGGCTAGGAGCCCAACCATGGGGATGGAGGGGTGGAGTAGCCAATCCCGGGACCATAACAAACTATGATTTATGGTGGAAAGCACACAGACTAGTGCCATTGACAGATCCAGGCAGGCCAGCACCGGTGGATAGGCGGTCAATGATACTTTGCGTGTCGAGGGATAGGCGAGGTGGCAGGGATGGTGATAGGGGAGAGGCCAGGGGAGACATGGAGGCCAGGATAGAGGCAGGGATGGAGGCATAGATGGAGGTGAGGGGGAGATGATGGAGATGATGGGGAGGACAGAGAAGATGGCCGGAGGTGGAGAGATGCTCAAAGATAGGTAGAAGGGTATGCCCACATGTGGCAAGAGTAGCATTAGATGCTATTCCAAAGGTGGCAGAAGAGGGAGAGAGGGAGGAGGCAGAGTGGCCGAGACAAGAGGGAGAGGGTGAGGAGAGATAGGAGGAGGAGGAGAAAGGGGATGCGAAGGTGGTGGAGGTCAGATAGGAGGAGAGTGTGGCAGAGGAGGAGCAGTTGAGGTAGGAGGAGGGGAGACAGGAGGAGGATGTGCCCCATGATGAGGGAGTCATTAGAGAGGATGTAGCTGAGGATGATGATGATGAGGATGATGATGCCATGGACGAGGCTGAGAGACTTCTTAGATTCAGGATGGTGGAGGGAGAGGAGGAGATACCGTCCTCCTCGGGATTTCCCTAGGATGCCATGACGAACCAGAGGGTGGCCGATTTATAGTAGAGATTGGATGAGAGCATGGCCCAGGTTAGATCTTTGCAATCAGAGCTAGAGGTAGCTCGGGTAGAGTGGGATCAGGTACTGATCCGCTAGCAGGACTCGGCTTAGTGGTGTACACAGTTTGTAGCATTATGCATAGGGCCTTTTGGGGATATGGCTCATGAGCTAGCTAGGGTGAGCATGAGGCTAGGTCAGTACAGGACCTTATATGAGCAGACAGTGCCACCTAAGCGATGGGATCCTACCTTGTCAGGGTCACAGATGAGGATAGGCAATGGCCATAGATCAGGCAGTGCCAATGGTAATAGGAGTCACATGAGTACTGGAGGGTCTACCTCGATAGGGCACACATCAGGGCACAGGTCACACCACTCACACAAGCACACCTCGAGTCCCCATTCGAGCCATAGTCATGGGTTGACTGGTTCAGTGTAGAGGTCCGTACAGAGGCAACCACCTGTGGTAGATCCTTCAACTTCTCAGAGTCAAGCCGTAGTGATGTCACCAGTGTCCATTACTGTGGCGATGATGCCATCATTGTCAGTTCTAATGGTTGCACAGGCAGAGGTTTCCACAGGTCTATCTATCATTTTAGTGTAAGTCTCAGAGTTGTAGCCGCCACATTCTTCACCACGAGGGGATGATGAGAGTCTACCCTAGGGGCAATTTTGTTATTATGACACACTATGTATATATTATTGAGCCTACGAGCTCCATTTTTGGGATATCTCTTGACTTTATCTTGTGGCATTGTATATTGTTGAGATGATATTATATGATGATGCAGTTTTGATGCGGCCTACATGTGTGTTATGTGATGTTCTTTGATTTAATGCATTATGATATATGTGATGTATGATTTTGATTTATGATGTATCATGTATGTCTTATGATGCTTATTTATGATTTTGATGCCATGATGATGCAATTCTTACTAAATGAGATGATGATGATAATGATGTGCATAGTGTATTTAGTAATTGGATGTAATGTTGATGATTATGTTAATGCAATGTTTGTGATTATATATATGATTTAATGCTATGGATGATGTATGTATGGACCTAATGCAATTTTTATATGATCTTGTATGCACTTATTTTTTTTGGATGTGATAGGATATCATCATGAGATGAATGAGAGAAGATGACTAGATTGGCGATAGAAGATGACCAAACCGAAGGAGAGGCATGTTAGTTCCTAGACCAAATCCTTCAAAACTTTACCATAGGAATTTAATATTTATTGTTGTTAATCATCACTGGGCAGACTGTTGTAATGGCCAACAAACACCATGATATGACATAGATCAGGGTGTGCAAGGTTGTACCATTACATAAGACAAGTAGTCACAGACAAGGATGATCATGAATCATACTAAGAGTGTGATTGCCCTAGTCTTTTTGTCATAATCAACCACAAGCAGAAAAAGACAAAGACAATTCATGAGACATCATTGCTTCTCTAAATCCTGTTCCCAAGACATCCTTGAGAAACTAGCAGCATGATTGTCATACAAAAAAAAAAAATCCCTTATCATGATACATCATTGTTTTAATAAATCCCAGAATGAGGACCTCGTTGAGAAACTAGTAGTCATGTGTGTCAATTGTCATGATACGTCGTTGTTGCTCTAAATCTTGTTATTGGGATCTTGCTAAAAAACTAATAACATGATAAAATCCAAAAGACAAGTGTCAAGTGTTTGCCAAGTGTGTCTGGATATCCATTGTTTTGATGTTAAAATTTTAGGTTTGGTAATGATGAGATACCAGAGTGTCAAAGTTTTGATGATGCTAAGATGACAAATGTCAAAAATTGCTGAATTCAGGAAGGACACATCCTAAATAATGTTAATGTCAAGAGGATTGATCCCTAAATGTCAAAAGGGATCCCTCAAAATGCCATATGACAGTGATGATGATGATGCCTAGGTAGGACACATCCTAAGGCATAAATGACATAGTCAGTTCTTTAGAAGGACACATCTGAAAAATACTGATGTCAAGGGGAGTAATCAAGAGGATCCCTCGAAATGCCAAATGTTAGTGACACTGTCTAGGAAGGACACATCCTAAGGCATGAATGACAAAGATTATCTTTCAGAAGGACACATCTGCAGGTTAACCTAGAGTTGACAGTTTGACAGGTTATGATGATTTGACTTGCTTTGACCAAGTTTGACTTGTGTTTGATTATATGTCGATATTGTCATGATGATATGATTGACCTGTTGTTATATTGAAATAACTGATTGCCATAAGTTGTTTTTAGGAGTTTACCCATTTGGGAGTGATTCACATTGTCTTGCAGATATTTTGACATGTGTGCCATGTAGTGCCATGAACCCTAATGGACTGACCTAGTGCGGCCTCGGGGGCTCATCGACAGATGGCCTTGCCTACGTCATACAATCAAAGACCTCATAGTTCGACATGCACGACCAATGACTTTGTATTGGTGACCAAAGATTGTGTCATTATTTTATTTTGAAAAACCTAAAGGGATTGACCTAATGTCTCAAGGACTCAAATGTGAGTCTTGCCTACGTAGCAAATGCACAAAGACAACTTAGTTTAGACAAATAACAAAGACTAATTGATTTGGCATGATATAATTTGATAAAAGATGACTCTGTGTTTGCATTCTTTGAGCATTTTGATGTTTTGTTGTGGTTTTTACTTAGGATGTTTTATGGTTTTTAGGTCCTTTCTCAGGACTTTTTGTGATATTTTTTGTCTTTTCTCAAGACTTTTTGTAATGTTTTTGTCTTTTTTCTAGACTTTTATGATGTTTTTGGTCTTTTTTCAAGACATTTTGCCGTGTTTTGTCTTTTTTTTAGGACTTTTATGATGTTTTTGGTCTTTTTTCAGGACTTTTTTCCAATTTCTGAAATCATATGTGACATTCATTGCAGTTACATGATAAAAATTTTGCCCCCAGTCATGTCCAAGACTTAGCCAATTGTAAGGGATATGAAAGGGATGCTTCTGGTGTACCAGATGGTTAGTCGTCAAGACTCCATGTCAACTGTTTATCAACCATGAAAGAAAGGGTATCATGTTGTGGTGGCCTACGTGATAACGGCAGAAATACCTTTCATCCTAGGCCAAGGAAAACAAAGTGACCGTAGATGGCAGAGCAATGATTGATTACACATGGCACCTGTTTGCCAGGTTTTCACCATGGTACTTGTCCAAAGCGCTTGTTTGCTAGGTTTTCACTGTTGGACAAATCATTTTTTCTCTTTACTATTTTTGTCCTTTTTCTCATTTTTTTGGTGTTGCCAAGACACCTGTTTGCTAGGTTTTCATCAAGGCAATAATTTTTTTATCATTTTTCAAATTTTTTTTATTTTACAGTTTTCACCTCGATTCCCTGATGCTATGCGTAGAACCTTCGAAGATGTAAATTGTTGATAGGATTTGTTAGTTGTTCTCCCTCTGGAGTTGCTAGCTAATAGGCTCCAAAACCAAAGCAGATATGATAATGTAGGGACCCAACCAATTTGGTTCAAACTTTCTCGGCTTCTCTCTGTCAGCTTAATTTTTTGGGTTGTACATGAGAACTAGGTCGCCAATGTCAAATTTCTTAACCATAACCTTCTTATTTTAACTACGGCAAAGACGGTTCTAATATGTTTGAAGATGGTTCAGTGAATTTTGCCTTCTTTCTTCTAGCATTTCCAGCTCGTGCAAGCGTGATTGTCTATACTCCTCTTCATCAGTTAAACCCTTCAAGGAGACTCATAACGAAGGAATTTCAACCTCCATGGGCAAGATGGCCTCACCGCTAAAGACTAGGGAAAATGGAGTGGCTCCTGTAGGCATACGAATGCTAGTTCGGTAAGCCCACAGAGCAGGGTTGAGTTGTATATGCCAGTCACGACCAACGTCATTGACAGTATTTTTGAGGATTTTGACAATAGTTTTATTTGACACCTTAGTTTGACCATTTCATTGTGGGTAGTATGGAGATGAAAAATGGTGTTGGATGTGAAATTGCTCACATAACTCATGAATGTCTTGGTTTTTAAACAGACATCCGTTGTCAGTGATGATGGATTGTGGAAGGCCATATTGGCAAATGATGTAGTTAAGAATGAACTTGGATATTTGCTTGCTAGTTATGTATGTCAAAGGGATGGCTTTGATCCACTTTGTAAAATACTTAGTGGCGGTGATGATGAATTTGTGACCATTGGATGAGGTTGGATGAATCTTACCCATGAGGTCGAGTCCCCATTGAGCGAAGGGCCAAGGAGAAGTGATCGACTGAAGTTCCTGTGTTGGAGCATGGATCAAATCACTGTGAATCTGACATTTGCGACAAGTCTTGACATACTCTATTGCATCCTTTTCAATGGTCGGTCAATAATACCCAAGTCTTGTTACCTTCTTGGCTAGAGTAGGACCACTCGAATGAGACCCACATATACCGTCGTGTACTTTGTGTAAGGTTGTACGTGCTTTGTTGGTGTCGAGACATCTAAGGAGGGTGTCGTCAAAGCTATGGCGGTAAAGGGTGTCACTGACGATGGCATACCTTGCAAATTTTTAGATGAAGGACTTCCTTTGTTTATTGGACAAGTTTGGTGGAAGGGTTTGAGACTTAAGGTAGTCATAAATATCCTGGTACCAGGGAGAGTCGGGACCAACAAGTTCATAAACCATCTCTGACTCCAGAATGTCATAAGCAAGGACCAATAATTGCTCTATTAGGAATTCCAACTGAGGCAAATTGCTTGGTATGTCAAGGAGAGAGCCTATTGTAGCCATAGCATCTGCTGCTTTGTTCTATGCTCTCAGAACTTGTTCAAAAGTTACCATATGAAAGTATGTGTGGAAACTGTCAACCATCTGTTTGTAGGGCATCAACTTCTCATCTTTTGTGTCATAGTCATTATTAACCTGGTTGATGACAAGTTGAGAATCCCCGTAGACATGTAGTGCTCCGATCTTCCATTTTATTACCATTCTTAGTCCTATAACTAATGCCTCATATTTTGCCACATTGTTTGTGCATGGGAAGGCAATGCGGAAAGACTTAGGAATGGAATCTCCTTGCGGGGTGATGAACAGAATTCCTGCCCTTGAGCCATGACTTGTGTGTGATCCATCAAAGTAGAGTCGCCAAGGTGCCTTAGGTTTCATATGGAATATCGACTCATATGGAAAATCTGTCAGTAGTGAGTGATCACTCTGCAAAGATGCATCTGCTAGCTGGTCCACTATGGCTTGTCTTTTTATAGCCTTTCTTTTGACATACTGAATATTCGCTCAGAATCATAACCCATTTTGCTAGCCGTCTTGTTAATGTTGTTCGACTTAGCAAATATTTCAATGGGTCGATCTTTGCTACTAATTGTGTCTAATGGCTTAACATATAATGTCTTAGCTTTTGTGCTACAAAGACCACGACTAGACAAGCTTGTTTTATTGGTGTGTAGTTTAGTTCATATCCAACCAATGTCCGACTGATGTAATATATAGCTCTTTCTTCTTCTTCTTGGTCGTTCTGTGCTAGTAATGCCCCTAGTGCTGAACTAGTTGTCGAGATGTACAAGATCAATGGATTTCCATGAATGGGAGGCATGAGGACTGGCATTGACAGTAGATAATCCTTGATTTTCTGAAAGGCCTCTTGACATTTATCTATCCATACAAAGGGTACCCTTACGCAACAGATATTGGAATGGGTGACACTTGTCTGCCAATTGGGCTATGAAATGCTGAATAGATTGTACCCTGCCTTGTAGAGTTCTAAGTTCACTGATTCCTCTGGGTGGAGGCATGTCTATGATGGATTTGACCTTTGCTAGATTGACCTTGATGTCTCTTCGGGAAAATATGTATCCCAATATTTTACCCAATGTGACCTCGAAGACACACTTCTTAGGATTTAGCCAAACCTTGTACTCTTCCAGTCTCTTGAAAATTGTGTCTAGCACCTTCAGGTGATCTTTCCTGGTTACTAATTTGGCCAATAGGTCATCTACATAATCTTCCATTATTTTGTGCATCATGTCATGAAATATTGTGGTCATAGCACTTTGATATGTGGCGCCTGCATTTTTGAGACCAAATGGCATGACATTCCAATAGTATGTACCCTATGGGCAAGTAAATGCCATTTTTTGCTGGTCTTCAGGAGCAATACGAATCTGATTATAGATGGAGAAACTATCCATGAGGGATAGCATCTCATATCCTATTGTGAGGTCAACTATGATGTCAATGTTCAGCAAAGGAAAGTCATCCTTTGGACATGCTTTATTTAGGTCTAAAAAATCTATACAGATGCAGATCAATCCACTTAGCTTGGTTATTGGCACTAGGTTAGATATCCATTCGGCATAGTCAATAGACCATATGAATCTAGCATCTAGCAATTTCTTTAACTCGGCCTTAACCAATAGAGCAACTTGGGGGTGCATTTTGCATAACTTCTACTTGACTAGTTTGGCATTAGGTAGTAGTGGCAGATGGTGCAGAACCAGTTTTGGATCCAATCCTGGCATGTCAGCATAGGACCATACGAAGTTGATTTTACATTCTACAAAGAATTTATGAAATTTTGATCTCTCTTCTTTAGTTAATGATGCAGCAAAGAGGACCATTTTGGGATCTTCTGCAGTTGATATGTTATCCTCTATTGTGTCTTCGATAAGCATAGCTAATTTCTCCTGTTGCACAGGGAAAAATTCTAGTCCTCCATCTTTGGGTGCCTCAGAGAGGTTTTCACCTATAGATACATCCTTTGTTTTTACTATTTTATCATCAAAAGGTGCCTTTCGGTTTTCACCTAGAGACATTTCATTTTTTATTTTATTTTTATTTTTGCAACTGGAGGACGAAGCAGTCTCGCCGAAGTATGTTGTGCAATCTAAATCAATGGAGAATCCTAACTTGTGGTCCCCACTAGGTATGCCCTCACGTAATCCCATAAATTTTTCAATTGCCTCATCATTCTAAAATGTGTCCAGGACTGGCAAGCCTTGTTGGTCCCAATCGACTAGCTCAAGATAAACTAAGGAAATGCCATCATCAATGTTGGTGAATTGAGGTGAGGATGCGGAAAGCATGCAGAATGATTCAGTGATGTTGTAGATGAGATTATCATCATCCAACTCCACATTGGACTCTATCCAATATTCCCCTTCACTAGTGTCATATTAATTGTTAAAATAAGGGGTGAAGGCCTTAGAGTATTGGTTGTCAGTGTTGTCTGATACTTCAGATGGATTGGACTTTAGGGGTTCAGATGATGGGTCTTGTATGTCATGGGGAGTGGTAATGGGACTTTGATTATTTGGTGCCTATTCAATTTCAAATGTTTACCAAAATCTTTGTTCAGAGGTCAGTTCCCCTGGTTCGACAAACAAATCATTAAGGCAACAGTCACTTAAGGATCATTTTGAGACAAATTCCCACTCATGGGTCATTTTCGGTGAGGGTTTCCTTAGTGGTCTCGACACTTTTCAAAGCATGTACTCGCTCACTCGAAAGTCCAATGGTACATCAATCATCATTGTTGGATGATCCAAACCCTAATCCAAGATACTTTGGAATTTTAAAAGTTTCTATGGGCTCCCTTCGGCCAATTTTATTTCTTCCTATGCCACTAGTACCATTGTAGCCTTTAGCCTTCATTATGTCATAACCCTTGCCATATTTTTGAGCTGGTAATTGGGGTAGTGCAACAGTATCCTTATAGATCCATCCTATGATGTCAGCAAGATCTTCATTACTCATGTCTCCCCACTTGATAAAAACTATTTTCGGTGGAACTTTGAAAGTTTCCTTGGGTTCCATTCTGAAACATGGCCGACCATATACCTTTGGAGACTTGGGTATTGTTGTTATGTTGTATGTTGTATGTAGTTTGAATTCTCCGCAGCCGAGGTCCTAGATTTTGACAGTGGATTCAGCCTTAGGGTTTGTGGGAGGCGGTGGTGTGGCAGAAGACATGGATGGAGCGGATGTGGAAAATGATGTGAGTGTGGATGGGTCAATGTATTTGGATGACGAGGAGCCAGGTGCATCTTGGTTAATAGGCACTTAGTTTTTAGAAATACCCCTTAGGTTAGTACAATATTGGAAGGGCTCGACGTCTCTGTATATGGTTATTTCCATGCTATCATGTGGAAACTTTAGGCATTGGTGATATGTGGATGGAACGGCTTTTAAGGCATGAATCCATGGACAACTGAGCAAGATGTTATATGGTAGTTCCAAATCCAGGACCTGGCAAGTTGTGTCCATAATAACTAGTCCCACTCTGATAGGGAGAGAGATAACCTCACATGAAGAGCGTTCTTCATCATCATATGCTTTGAACACTATACTTTTTGTCAGGTATAAGCATGCATTAGAGAATCCTAGACCCTTAACCAGTTTGAGGGAGCATATGTTTAGTCCTGCCTCACCATCTACTAAAACCCGTCTGACTTTGTGCTTGTGGATAAAAGTTTCTATGTGCAATGCATCATTGTGGTTGGTTTTAGGTGATAAGTAATCTTGATCCGAGAAGGTGACGTGGTGAGGCATAGTGAGGTATCCCACCATGGTTTCAAATTGATTGACATCAATGTCCTTGGGGACCAACAACTCTTGCAAGGTTTTATCTAGGATATCTTTGTGTGCGAGAGAGATACGAAGAAACTCAAGTATAGAGATTTGCAAGGGTGTCTTGCCTAGTTGGTTGATAAGGTTGAACTGACTTTTGGGTTGCCACTGCTTTGTGGTCAGGACAAGTTTTGACTGTTTAGTAGATGGGCTAGGTATGATAATTTTGGGTTGCCTAGTAGTAGGAGGACCAGCTATGGTGACCTTACCACTGTGAGTAGTAGCATTACATTGGGGTGATCTCTTGACCGTAATGGTATTGATGTATTCGTCGTCAGTTCGGACATTATTTATAATTGGTCCACTAGAATAGTCATACTTGGCTCGGGTGAAGTTAGCTTGATTATTATTCATCTGTGGACCTAAAGTGGAAGCCTTATGAGGACCATTGTCCTACAGTGGATTCTTATGGATAGTATGATCTAAATTGGAGGTGAATTGTGATCCACCTACTTCAATGACACGACTTTCAATAAGATATTGTATTAGGTTTTTCAATTGTCGACTGTTAGAGGTTGTATGTCTTTTTGCTTGATGGTGCTCACAAAATGCATTATCATTCCACCATGTTGGTTTGAATTGTCCTGGGTCATACGGTTTTGGTTCTTGAATTATGATGACCCCATTCTAGAGGCATTTCTTAAGGAATTCTTCAATGGGTTCACCCAAAGAAGTGTATGTGTGACCCCTAGGAAATTGTCTCGTCTGACGGTATTGTCCCTGATTATTTTGACCGTTTTGATTGTTTGAAGGGACATTACTAGGGGGTGTCGATGTCATTGTTGGTTTGTTTTGTTGTTGAATCCCTTTTAGGGCCAGTATAGGACCTACAATGTTTGCAGTCTTGGCGTCAACAATATCGTCATTTGTAATGTGCTTATTTTTGACCTAGTATTTATTCTTGTCGGTTGTTGGATTGGAATTTGTGTTTTTGGGACCATATCTTAGTTCTCCCTTTGCGATAAGGGCTTTCTCAATCTGGACCCCTTTTTCAACTAAGTATGTGAAGTTTGTGCAGCAATGTACTTGCAATGCATATTTTAGGGGCCCCAGGAGTGTTTGGACGAACATGTCGACCTTTTCCCTTTTGGGGATGTCAATGTGACATTGACTAGTGAGGCTTCTCCATTTTTGAAAGAATGGGATAAATGTCTCACCAACATCCTCTTGCGTGAGAGTGCACAAGCTAGTGATAGAGGTATCCATGTCAATGTTGTATGTGTAATTTTTTATGAATTTTTGTTTAAGCTCATCCCATGTCTGGATATCCTTTTGAGTGGAAAACCATTCAAAGGAAGGACCTGCCAGAATTTTAGAAAAAAGTCTCATCAAGTATGTTTGTTCATAGGAAATGTCCATACAATTGGTTGCAAATTTGCGAACATGTTCAATGGGGTTTTTCTTGCCTCTGTATTTTGTGAAATTGGGTGACACATATCCCAGAGGAAATGGAGGCATGTATAAGCTCATGTCGAATGGGTATACATTTAGATCATATGATATTTCTAATTTTTTTCCTGAAATGTATATGTTTTGGATAGTTTTTTCTAAACCCATCAATCTTGTTTGGAAGGCATCCATAACAGGGTCGTTTGTGTTTCTGTATATTGTATTGCTTGGTACACCATAGGTTCCTGTTTGTTATGCATGAATATTGGTGTATTGTGGCAGTATGGATTGTTGTGACATGTATGATGTGTGTGGATTGGCGAGTTGTTGATACTGAAAGTTAGGGTTGGGTGTATGCTGGTGAGTATGAATGTGAGATGAGTAGGTTGGGATGTGTCCCCTAGCCATGTGTGTCATTACCTTGGGAATATGATGACCATGAATGTTATGATGTGTTAATGATGCCATGGGTTGTGTTATTTGGCCACCTTGTGCGAATTGTTGGGTTTGTACAAGAGGAATGTTTGTATTTGTATCTTCAGAGGCAATGACATGTGATTGTGTTGTCATGTTAACATTTTATTGTTGTCCTTGGATAAAGATATGTCCTTTGCCTCCTCCCAAAGGATTTTTTGAAATACCAATGAGTGGATATGTCGAAGGTGTGCTCATGGTAGTAGATGTAGCTGTCAAGGGGGGATTGTTGTGACTTGATGATGCCTCCATCTCATTTACTTTCGTGGTATGGAGAGGGTTTGAATAATTTTCCCACATTGTCGAGGAGCCAAAGGTGGTTCGGCCGATTGTGACAGTATTGTGGATGTGGTGGGAATTGTGGCCAATTGTGATCCTCCAATGGATGTAGTACTTATTGTATTGGAGGTGTTTCAAATGTTGGAGGTAGCATGCACTGTCATTATGGTTTCAAAGAAAATATTGCTCGTAGTGTTTGGAGGTTGACCACTATTTGACATGTTATGTGTGTTGTGGACATTAGGGTCGGGAGATATTGATCTTAATGTGTTAATGTCGAATCCTTGTGGTAACTTAGCTCCTTGACTCAAGAGTATGGCTAAGTATTTGTCTCTATCATATAGGACCATTTGTTTGATGAATTGAGAGGCCTCTAGATCTTGTGCCACTACCTATAGGTTTTCCACAAATATTTGACCATAATCATCTTTTCACAAGAATGGTTCAAATGGACTATTTGATGAGGATGGTGTTGTCATGAGAGGTTGATTGTTTGTATTGCCAAATGGATCATCGAAAGTCCAATTTGGGTCATATGTGGGATTGTTAACAGTGGAAGTGGGGTCTTGTCGAAATTTTTCCATTTGTCATTATTTTTGGAGTCTAGTTTCCACCATAAAATGAGATTGCTCAAATGAAAATGAAAAATTAAATGAAAGGATGACCCTATGCAAGATATAAGTTCAAAATGATGACTAGGATGACTAATGTTTTGGATTTTTGGGAATAGAATATGCAATGTCTAGACTTATAATGCAATTTAAGACAAGGGTACCTAAGCACTTCTAAGCTCAATCTTTGTTTTCGATTTCGGTTACTAGAGGACTTTGCTGAAAATGACAAGATGACAAGGTCTAAATGACTAGTGAGTTTTCCTAACTAGACTTTTGAGTTGGAAAATCTCACAAAAGGGATAATGACTAAAAGAGGGATTTGATAACTTAGTCCAAGAGAGCCTAGTTTTGAAAGCAATGACGTTGCAAATTGTGCTAAGATTTTCCTAATCCAAAGTATGCAAGATGTAAACCTAGGGACAACCTAATGCCTAATGTATGCACCTAAAAATAATGGAGGGTGAAACCTATGGTGACGAATGCAAACCAATGGTCAAAACTTTGAGCAATTTTAAAATTGGTTTGTGACAAAATCCTTTGGAAACAGCGTTTGACAAATGATTGACAAGGTGAAGACTTCAGATTTGACTTTGTATGAAGTTTTTAATCGTGACAGGAAAATGCATCATTTTAGGCTATGAATGTGTCACAGTTTTGTGAATGGGGCTCAGTTTGAGAGAATGCAGCTCGTGAACTGACAGATGTGACTCATTTTGGCATATGCGACTCTGTAAGGTTCAGTTACATCGCAACGCATGCATATGCAATGTTTGAAATTTTGAATGCGGTTTAACAGAGCGATTGTGACTCAGAAACTTGAATGTGGTTTAACAAAGGCGACACAGTTTGTGAAAATGAGTTTTTTTTGTCATTTTGATGGAAAATTTGATCTATCTGATATTGAATGTTTTGTTCAGAACTATAAATGTGATGAATCTAGAAAGCATTTGACAAGCACAATGTTTTGAATGTAAGCAAGCACACATTAGATAAGTACAATCCTAGGTTAGGCTAGGACAATATTCACTAGATTCCATGTGGGTTTCCCCAATCACATATCTGTAGCATGTGAATTCAGAAGCTTGGTTGCACGGGCTCCCCCTTATAGAGCACTCTCTTCTCAGGCCAACCAAGCTTCCAACCCCCATGAAACTCCCATGGTAGATTGATCACCTCTACTACAAACTGCGAAAGTGTGGATGCCTTCACACCAACTGGTGTTGTGCTAGCAAATAGAAGGTTTTTGGCTTACTACACAAAGGTGTTTAGTTCAGGACCCTCGTTCGAGTGGCCATACATGGGGCAAGAGATTAATCACCAATTAGGTGACGCTTCAGCTTGAAGAGGTTAAGCTCAATAGGGTTTAAGGGAGTACTACTCTGTCTGTATGACACATTCACACTTGTAATCGTAGGTTTTCCCTTAAGATTCACATTTATATACTGGTTGAGGGTAGCTTGGCTTTAGCTCCATTGCCAGTTTGAGTCACGTTGGGGTGATGAAATCCCTAGGCAAACCCAATTTCTAGAGTTGGTAACTGTTTCTCTTGCACCCAATATCGCCTGAGAGTGCAAGGGGAGAGGATACTTCTATATACCAAGTCGTGAGGGTAAAAATAGATAAAAACGGGTCTGGTTTTCTGATCACCAAGTTTTCACAAGGTAAGAGCATACTCACCTACCATTTTGCAAACACATTCAGACATAGTAAAGACATAGGTTCATTTTAATTACATCAAAAGAAAATGTGTTTATACTAAGAAAAAGATAGGCACATTGTTTTGATGTTCAATCTTCGACGATCGAACCTGCAAGACCACACGTTAGTAGTTTTAATGTTTTCCTTCGACCCTCGAATAATAACCGCCAAATGTTGCAAATCCTGATTAGTAACACCAAACCTATGCTAGGCAGAATGCAAGAAAAAAAAATAGAATAGAAAGAACATAGAAAATAGTAAAAAACTAAAAGCAGATCAAGAGAAAATGTTCTTATTCAAATGTGTCATGATAGAGCGATTGCGTCGCTTTGTGTATCAAATGCGTCTTTCCCATGCACGATTGTGGTGTTGGTGTGTGTGAATGTGTCGTGACGCATTAGATGCGTCACGATTTAAAAAAAAATAGTTGTGTCGCTCCATACCTGTACCTACAAAAACAACAAAAAACACATGAAAACCGTATAGAAATAACAAAAAAAATAGAGTTGGGTTCACCAAATGTAACTAAGGGTAAATTCTAGATTAGTTTATCAATCAATAAAGCATATAAAATAAACCCAAAGACCTATCGAGTACAAAGGAAATTAAACAATAAAACAATTATACCTGTTTCTCAAATTTTCCATGATTACCTCCATAGTACCTTCTAGCTTGCTGGCTGATGTGTTGCCCTTAGATTCGACGTGCGAGCAACCTTTGACGAAGTCCTACACCAAGTTTTGAAGGATTTGATCAAAATCTAATGCCCATGCCTAAATGACTAAGAATGTCTATGCCTAAAATATCTAAAACCTAATGAAATTTTCCAATAGTTGTTGTAATTGCTATGAAGGATCTAAGTGTGCAAGTGCATAAGTATGCAAAGCGTCTGAGTGTAATCGAGAAATGAGAGGAAAATGGAATTTTATAGAAAATGCCATTTTGAATGGATGGGTGAGATTGACTTCTAACTAAGACCTAAAATGAGAGGCCCATATTAAATCTGATAATCCCTAATTAGGGTTAGAGCAGAATCATTAATCGAGTAGTCAAGATGTCTAAGAAGATCGAATCGGCAGTGGAGAATAAATGAGGAAATTAATTTGAAAATAAAGATTTTCGAAAATGAAGAAGATAAAGACCGAACCAAAGATCAGTTTTGGAAAGATCAAGAACTTGCCCGATCACTTGATTTCGAAGGAAAGTTACCAATTTGGAATTAAATTAATTCCAAATGTGAATTTTGTGAAATAATAAATAATCAATTTTCAAATTATTTACCAAAATGAGCTGACAGTTAAGAATGAGATGACATTTTAAATAATTTAATTTATTTAAAATGAGAGGATTATCAAATTTGGCAATTAAATAATTAAATTTAATTATTTAATTTAGTAGATAAGACTAATTAAATAAATTAATCAATTTATTTAATTATGACAATTAGTGACATATTAAATAAATAAATAAAACTTATTTATTTAATAATCAGGAAGAAATAAATGCAGAAAGGTAATTAAATAAATTAAGAAATTTATTTAATTAAGGGAAGACCTAGACAATTAATGACGTATTTAATAAATAAATAAAATTTATTCATTTAATAATCATGAAGAATGAAACGACATGAATTAATTAAATAATTATGAATTATTTAATCAATAGTCGAATGTGGACCAAGAACATAATTAAATGTCACAATTATGGTAGGACGAAAGTGGTAAAAATGAAGCTTGCAGGCCTAGGTCATTTTTAGGTGTCTACAGTTACAAAATAAATTTTAACTTTGCAAGGTAATCTAGAATAGAAGGAAAAATCAATTTGAGAGAGTGATGTCAAATCTACCTCTAGTTGCAAAATTTGAAACTCATCAACTATACCATACAATCTATCATTCTTGCGAAACATGCTTAGTTGTTGTGTACTCTACAATATAATTTTTTTTTTTCATATATATGCAATCCTATGAGCCCCATGGCTTCATCTAACTTGTTTCTATGAGATTTTTTTAAAATTCCTTAGTGAATTCAAGTTTTCCATTTAACATTTTCCAAAGTCTTTTAGATTATAGTAGTTGTCTCATTTTTAGCTTCCATGTTTGATAATTGTGTGGAGTGGTGAGATCTATATTCCTTAATTATGTCATTATTAGTAGAAGAAAACCAAGAGAAGAAAGAAAAATGACACTTAAATTGTGCCTTTTGTTGGTAAATAGATTTGTCATTGCAATTTTGCCTTGAAAAATGACCATGAGTGGCCATGTTGAGCAACAAAAAAAGAACCAGTAATGGAGAGATCAATATTAGATTAGTGATCTTCCTCTAAATTTTAGAGGTACATCTCCCTTGTATGATGAAATTGATATTTTTAATGGGTGTGCTTTTTACTAAAAAGAAGAAAAGGAAAATAAGTTAAAATAGAGACAAGAAAGATAACTATGTAAAAAGCAGGAAAAAAAAACAAATTCATCCCTCATAGGCATAAAGAGTACATATAAGATGAAGGAAATAACTGTAGTTAAACAAATAACAACATGAAATAAATTGTTGCAAATTCACCAATAGAGGAATCCAAAACACAAAGAAAACATGTTTGATTCATAGACCAATCATATTATTCTCTATTTATTTCTTTAATTCAAGAGCTCACAAACTCTTTCTTGTGTGCAAAATGAGAAATTAAATCTTATCCTTTAGAAGTTCCCAACTCCTTGCCAAAAAGCTAAATCCTTCTCCCTTAGAAGTTTTACAATAAATAGAAAAGAGTGACTTTTTAGTTTTTGTAACTAACACTTTTTCAATTTAGGAGTTTACAAAGTTTTGTAAAATAAATTACAATAATGACTCTTGAGAGCACTTTTTAATAGTTTTTAAATAGAATTATGGACCTTTCCTCCTTTCTTTATGATCAATAGTGACACCTTTATCCATGCCTCCATATTTTTTTTTCAGCATTATAGTGAAGTTTTAAACTCATTTTCACTTCCAAGCCAAAAATGTCGATACCTCCTTTGAAACGTTCACTTTCATCTTTATTTTTATGTATTTCCAATAATGTATCATCTATTAAAATGACTCCAATAACCATTGTGGGCACCCACATAGCTCTAAAAACATTTTTTTTTAAAATAACTTTTTGCCTCTCCTTTTTCCTTTAAAAAGTGGCTTTTGGGATTTTGGGTGGTTGTCACAACCTTGTTGGGATTTGACAATGTTGTCACAAACTCATCGGGATCTGACAAGGTTGTCACAACCCTGTCTAGTTCTGATGAAGGTTTTCCAACCTCACAAAACTTTTGAAAACAATTTATGTTTGAAACCACATTATTTTTGAAGGTCTTAAAAACAATTAAGCCTTAATTAAAACTTGAAAAGGACTAGATAATTCATCTCAAATTTTCAAAGCTAATATGGATGTTTGAAATGACTACACATGATGGACAATAAGCACAATTTTTTTAAAAATAGGTCACGTTCAAAATTAAGCCAACACCTTATACCCCTCATAATGTATTAAATATGTATTTGCAATGCCTTAAAAAATTCCAATGAACATTTTTTTTGTATTTTGTATAAGTGACAAGCTCAAATCAAGCATTTATAATACATAATGGTTTTTACATTTTTTATAAAAATATGCTTGCTAGAATTAAAAAAAAAGTTATAAACAAATTCCTTGTGATTTTTTGAAAAATTTCCAAGAGCATTTTCCAAGTTATTGACTTTGTAAACAAAATTTATACTAGAAATTTGTAAAAAAAGAAATGTAAGACATGTACCTTCAAGCTAGTAAAACTAGAAAAAAATGGGAAAATATTGAGAAATCAATTGCACCACAACAATTTTTTTCAAACCATCTTTCCAAAAATGATTTTTTTGCAAAAATATGATATCTTGGCACAAAGTTTTGCTTTGTCAAAAAAAAAGATCAACCTAGGCTTAAATATGAGGCTTGGTGGCTCATGGGAAGCCCCACTAGGCTGAGAAACACACCAATGGATCTTTAGCAACAAATCTGATAAGGTAGAAATCTATTGGTTTTTAGGGCTAAGTGGTGGAAGGACAAGGAGGCTAGGTGACAACCTACATAGTGACTAAGTGTTGTTTTAGGTGTTGGTTATAGTTCATGGTTTCTTGACTCTATCACAAAGGTCTAAGATGCTAAGCATATTTTTATATGGTGGAGTGTGGAGCCCACATGACCAACAAGATTTGAAAACGATTACAAATAAGGTTTGTACCTTGTAAATTTGATAGTATGGGGTTTGCAAACATCATATTGGCTACTTTTTACTAAATATTCTATTTTTAAAATAGAATTAACCATTTTTTTTACCTAATAAAAAAAGTAGCCCACATAATTATTGCACCATTAGTATGACTAATTATGTAGGCGATTGTGTGAATGGTTGTACAATGGGGTTAGGGGCCAAAAAAATAGTAGCAATTGACAAACATGAAAGTATATCGTG
This sequence comes from Sequoia sempervirens, assembly GCA_007258455.2. Classification (NCBI taxonomy): domain Eukaryota; kingdom Viridiplantae; phylum Streptophyta; class Pinopsida; order Cupressales; family Cupressaceae; genus Sequoia; species Sequoia sempervirens. The sequence goes on from VDFB02373365.1 coordinate 323,741,875, forward strand.
TTTATTTTCAATCCATATAGAATTGAACCTTTTATACTTAACCATGGGGTCATATATATCCAAGATGCTCCCAATAAAACTTGATATTAGAAACTCACCAAAATTAGGAAGGGGCTTGCTATATTCAAACTTGACACCATGCTCAAGTAGACAACCAAAACCTGATCAACAACACCAAATAACCTTCCACATACAAGAGAGAAGCAACATTTAAATATGCTATTATACCAATGAAGAATACAAGCATGGATACAATATTCACAAGATGCTCAAGATGCTTAATGTACAAGAAAATCCTTTCTTATAAAGGCAAGGTGAGACCTACGAATACATAAGATTAAGAAAAGTGTTGAATAATCATATGCAATGAGACAAAAGGAAATAAGTATCCTAGGTGTACTCTAGGAGCTACCTAAAAAACTTAAGAACTAGGTGTGAATAGGTCCTAAAAGAAAACTATTTAGGGAATAACCCTTTTCACACCAACAATAATAGTGATAGATTTAAATATAAATTATTTGCAAGTATCCACCCCTAGCCATTGAATACAAGGTATGTGGTTCTATTAGTAGCTAAGCTAGAATACCTATACATAATTCCTTACATGTGCACATATTTGTGTATAATATATGTTAAGAACAATATGGGCATCATGGTATTCAATGATATTACACCCAACATACACATATAAAAGTAAGAGAATACACTAGGCACATAAACTATTTTATGTTATTCCTCAATAAAATATAACATCACACATACAAATTATGTACTATTTTGAAAAATTCTTCAAAGAAAAGTTGTCTCAAGGAATGCCTTGTTTGTAGGGTATGTCCCAAAAAGGTTTTTAAAAAAAAATTTACAAACTTTTAAGCAAATGCAACTAGCAAGAGTAAACCCTTTCAAAAATATTGTCAACCTTATTAATAGAAATATCTAATATTCTTCAATAGTTCAATGTAGAACATGTCCTTTTAGTTACAATATTGAAAGATTCAAAATTAAATACTATTTTAAGATAATGATGGTGAAGGAGTGTGCATAGCTCTAGGAATGGTGTTGAAGATAATTCTAATTTAGGTGCTAAAATTTTCTCTATTGCCTCCATGTAGGTATCTATAAAAATACTAGCCTACAAAATCTTTGTTATACCCATGCTATTTTATGGTTGCTATATAATGGTCATTAGTTCATGTCATACCATAGCTTTAGTCATTTGACATTCCACCTCTCCATTGATAATTCGAACATATCTTTCACCCAAATCTCCTTGTAGGTCTTGTGCTCTCCCAATTTGCCTATATCATGCCAATAGAATAAGAACTTCTTTCTAATCTACTTCCTCATTTAGCTCCTTCACCAAATTGAGCATGCTTGAGTTATATCCATGTTCCAACCTAAGAAAGCATCAATCAAGTGAAGGGAACTCTCCCATCGATCAATTTTTTCTCTTGGGTATCAATCTTAATATCTATAGTATTTGAGAAGTTAATGTTTATAGGGATTAGAAACCTTTTCAAGGTATCTAGAACATTAGTTGGATTCACATAGTAAAAGAGAGGAATGATCAAGCTAGGGGTCCTCAACATTGTAGCAAACTCCTTGAGACACTATGCTAAGTCTACATAAAATTTGTAAAATATAGGGATGCATATGGTATTGCTCTTAATTTCTCTTTCCAAGCTCAAATCAATCATCTCTCCCATTTCAAATTTGTTGGAATAAGAAAACAATCTTATTGTAGATAGAGAGCTTCATAAAGATGATCAACTAGAGTCTTTATCACATTTAGTCCCTGAAAACTCAAAAGTACATAATACCTCTTGTTGCTTTGGAAGGTAAGTTAAGATGTGGGAGGCATGGATTATTCCATTAAGATCTAAATTTGAAGAGGAAGCCTCACTAACAATAGAAAGAAAATATAGGGTTCTACCAATTTTAAAAATAATTGTCCTCAATAGTACGAATGTTTAACTCCCTCTTGATCGTCTACTACCCCTACATATCTATTTCCTAAATTTGGCATGCAATGTGCCTATGATACCACTTATTCCATGAGTGTTGTAGGTCCACACCTTCCTCATCTTCTCTCCCTCTTATGCTTGCAACCTCCATTTTTTTGACAAGGATTTTCCCCATCCTTCCTCTAGTCATGGCATTTGTTTCTATATTTAATGTAGTGTGAGTTTTTGTAAGGAACGAGATGGTTTTCCTCCTTTTATCATCCACCAAACTCTTTTCATATCAATCTTGTTTTTTAATATCTCTTGCCACCCATGTTGTCTACCAAACTTCTTGCAAAATACATTGATGTGTCAATAGAGACCCATACCATGTTCAAGAGCTCCCACCAACTTCTATCAAATCAATTTGATTGTCCTTAAGATAATTGCAACCACCACATTCTAATTACCATATTTTACTATATATATTTGTTAACCATTTTACCTATTAATATAATGATTGTGACTTGATAAAATATGACATATCGATCTTTATTGATTCAACCTTTATTTTATTATATATCTAAATACCATTTCTAAGCTCAACTACTCTATCTATATTAATTATATATAATTACGTAATTAATAAGTTAACTTAAATATATTTAAAAACAACTGTTTTATTCCTTTTCAAAGTTGAACATCAAATTTTCTCTCCATATCAGCAATATGAAAAAGGCCCGTGACCTAACGTGGAAATGGTGGATGTCTACTCTTGTATTATTCTTAAGAAACGTCATAACCCATCCTCCATTCTAATCTCAAGAAATTACCACACCTACCCATCATTTTACCTACTACTTATTGACAGTCCCAAAAGAGTAATCTATTCAACAATTGAATAATTACAACACCACAAACGTCACAATTATAAAACCCACACTGACCCACATAAGCCAATCTTGAAAACAGTGGAATGTGAGTTACAACTGAACGATAAATGTCTTGAAATGGACATACCAGTGTGAACATACTGTTTCCCAGTCAGAGCATTTTGAGTGAATCTAAATTTCAAAAACTAAGTCTAAATCTCAAAAACACCATTTGTTTATAGCTCATAGTTTTACAATTGGATTGAAAAGCTGCAAACAGGCTCATTATCTAATACAGTACAAGACAGCCATGGACAGCTCTGAATCTCTGAACAATAGGTACTGCTCTTGTCATCCATGTTTTCCTTTTTATGGGGGGTTCATTATACTGTTTTAAGTCATTTAATCCCATATAATTTGAGTTTCAGATGGTGGAAGGAGGACACAGTAGGAGTGGTGACAGGGGCTAACAAGGGTATTGGGTATGCAATTGTTCGTCAGTTGGCAGAGCATGGGATCCATGTCATATTGACAGCAAGAGATGAAGAAAGAGGTAAGACTGCGGCCAAGAGTCTGAATGATGAAGGGTTTCATAATGTTATGTTCTATCAGGTGGATGTGCAGGATGAGAGCAGCGTCCAGGGTTTTGTCAATTGGATGGAAGAAAAATATGGAAAACTGGATATTCTGGTATTGTACCGAATTGAAGTCCATTTAATTTGTTTATATATATATATTTTTTTTCAAATTCATTTAGCTTTCTAATTATAACAGATTTTTAGATTTGATTGTGTCTGAATTTTTATCATCAATTTTTTGGATCAAACTTCATGATCTATCATCAGAATGATATAGCGAATTGATGATAAAAATTTGCACAAACTTCATGATCCATCATCATAATGAAATAGCAAGAGAAGTGGATCATGGAGTTTGATCTGAAAGATCGATGATAAAAAATCATGCAAACTTCATGATCCATCATCAGGATGAAATAGCAAGAGAAGCGGATCATGGAGTTTAATCCAAAAGATTGATTATAAAAAATTGCACAAACTTCATAATCCATCATCAAGATGAAATAGGGAGAGAAGTGGATCATGAAGTTTAATCTGAAAGATTGATTATAAAAACTCACATGCAATCAAATCCAAAATTAATCTATTATAATTGTTAATATAAACTGTGAAAACTTCATGCTTTTAATTCATTCTCCAATATTATTAATTATTACATAATTTACATACTAAACTTATGTCAACATTAGAATATAATTGTTTGCTTATAAGTATAACAAAGTCTACTTTGATATGTTTTAACATCTTTCATTATATTTATCTTGCAGTCAAGCTCTCGTAGCTTATTACAACACTCTTACTTACAAAGTTTTGCAGATTTTTATATTCTTTTTGTTTGCTATTACACCCTTGACCATAAAGTTCTTAAACCCTTAATATGGAATTTTATTTCATTTAAGATTACCTAGCTTGCTCCAAGCTTAAGTACACTTTATTCCTCTTTTCAGTCCACTTAGACTATCATGGTATCACTGATAAACCTTGAAAATACAGATTAATAATGCTGCAATATCAGGGCTTACCATAGATTATGAAATTTTGAAGGCCAATAAAAGCAACCCCACCATGTTATTTGTAAGTACTTTTAGTTAATTTTGATTATATTCATGGTTTCATTCAATTTGAGATCACTTTATTAACAGTTTAGCTTTTGTTTACAAAAGACCCCGCCTGGAAGCACAGTGGAAGGAATATCTGAATCTTATGAAATGGCAAAGGAATGCATTGACATTAACTACTATGGCACCAAAAGAATGGTTGAAACTTTTCTGCCTCTTTTGAAACTTGCTGGTGAAGGTGGTGGTCGAATAGTAAATGTATCTTCTCGCGCTGGAGTCTTAGAGGTAAGTAAATGCTAAATATTTAAAAGTAAAAGTAAATATCTGATAATGTGCTTATTATTTAGAGTTTTGAATATTCAAATCTAAATAAAAAGAAAGTTAATAAATGAATGTATAGATTATTTTTATCTTTATTCAAATATTAAAAATTATTGTAAAAAAATAAATATTTTAAATTGATATCTGAAACTTATTAATACAATTATTTTGTATTTAATTATCAAATAATATGTATAACAATAAATATTATATGAAGTACTGATTTATTTATTTTTATTTGTTTGGTATTTGATATAGTATATTCCAAGTATGACTCTGAGGCAACAATTGAGCAGCCTCCATGACTTGACAGAGGATAAAATAGATACATTTCTTCAAAAATTCTTGAAGGATTTTCAACAAGGGATGTTGAAAATCAATGGTTGGCCTGTTTCATATTCAGCCTACTTTGTTTCTAAGGCTGCTCTAAATGCTTATACTCGTCTTCTTGCACAGCAACATTCTGATATGTATATAAATTGTGTTCATCCAGGATTTGTAAAGACCGATTTAAATATAGATGTGGGAAAACTGTCAATTAATGAAGGAGCAAAAGGTCCTGTCATGGTAGCCCTTCTTCCTCCGGGCTCACCTTCTGGTCAATATTATGATGAAACAGAAATAAGTAGCTTTAATGTCTTACCTAAGGTGGAGGGTCCATAGGGTGGAAATAGGTAACATACATAGATTTTGCTTTATGTTTTACTACTTCCAATAACTCAAAATTTCATGAAATATCATTTTCCATTTATAAAATGGGGATATATATTCAAGTACAAGTATAGTTCTATACAAATTTAATAAAGAACAATTTTCTTCATGGAAAAAATATTAATTAAGGACATTTTTTTCTTCTATCAATTTTTCTCCACACAAAAAAAAGTTAAAATATAAAGATCATCTTTAAATTAGCTAGATATTTTTTTACATAATTTGTAAGCTTAATAATAATATATAATTATAATGGTGAAATATGTGTACTAGTGTCATTTTCTATTTATTATTGTGTTTATTTTTTGGAGAGTGTTTTGATATATTGATACATGGTAAAATTCTATGTAAAATGGGTCTTTCCTAATGCCATCTACTTACCTATGCAACACACATTCCTATATACTTATCTCTTAACCCATCCGTATGTTCACATATCTCCATTCATTCATCTCATTTATACATTTATTACATTCATTAATTTCACATACTTCCACATACCCATCATCCAAGTTAATTTTATCCTCTCAATTCCTTGGGTAATTTTTGTGACCTTAGAGATTTGAAACTTTTAAATTTAAAATAAATGAACTTGTTGATTCCCACCAATCCCTTTCCATATAAGGGCTAACTAAACATAAATTATATGTATTTATTATTGTTCTTCTACTTAAAGGCATTCTAGGCATTCATTTTGCACATCAAGGAATCTCCTCCTAATATAGAATACAAAATTCCCCTCTTATTCTAAGGTATAACAACACCTCAATTGATGCAAAAAAAAAGGAATATAGTTCTACACAAGCATTCTTGGAGCATATGTATGTTTGTGTATGTGCACAAAGTTGGCTAACCAAAAAGTGACCAAAAAGAGATTTTAAAATGAAATTAACTAAACATGATGGCATTAACAAATAATATGAATGTGCTATGGTTTTTAGTCATAAAGGTCATGATGTGGTTGCATTATATTATGAAATTATATGCATGTTTTAAGGTAAAACATAAACATGGCACCCAGGGCCAAAAGGTCATATTCTTCATTGTTTTCTCCAAGACAAACATGAGTAGCATAATTCTACAAGTGTAATTCTTTTAAATTTTGTCTTTGAAGCTTGATTTAACTCAACAATTGATCATTCATCAATGAAACCGCATAGAAAACACATTTTAAATAGTTTGTTTCTCATCTTAGTCATTAAGATGGAATTAGATTATAATTTTATTGTTTTGATAATTTTATAATTTATCTTGTTTACATCCATGATTTCCCCCCTCACACATTCTAGCATCCTGGTGGGACCATGGTCCCCTACACTAATGTTTGTGTGAGCCGTTTTTGAAGTTACAAGTTCTAGAATTGCATTTGGAGAAGTTTTCATGCACTATCCCATAAAAGTTCACAATTACCTGTCAAGAAAACTATGCACTTGAATCTAAAACCCGAGCATCTAACACTAAGAACCACACACATGCAAAATTTATGAGCATTTGACAGTTGACAGGGGTGCACTTTCTCTAAACCTACACATTTTCTCTCTGACAGAGGACACACTTGACTATGATTTTAGTGTATTTTCTCTTACAGACCTGTGCATGAGATCTGTAAATTTGTAATTGATTTCTTACTAGTGTATGCCTGTTTTTGAATGTGTGATAGGTGCTAACATGTTTGTATATAGGATTTAAGGAACACTAACTTGTTTTTTTTAGGGAATATGAATGGTCAAAGCACTCTAGATTCACAAAAAAAAAATTAAGTTAGAAATATTTTTTTTGGTGCATAAAAAGAACAAACAAACTTTGTTTTTTAGTGCTCTTAAAATGAACTACTTCAAGCTTTCTTAAAATAGGAATTGTTATTTGGTGCTTTAAAAATAACAAGACAAATGCACACTTTGTTTTGGTGTTATTAAAAATTGAACCATTTCATGCTTTCTTAAATTAGGAAAATTTGTTTGATGCTTTAAAAAGAACAACACAAATGAATCTTTCATTTTGGTGCTCTTAAAAATGAACCATTTCAAAGTTTTTCTAAGTTAGGAATTTTTTATTTGGTACTTTAAAAAGAACAAAACATTTCAATTAAGGTTCTCTAAAAATGAATTCTTTCCAAGTTTTCATAATTAGGAACTTTGATTTTGGTGCATAAAAAGACCAAATGCAAAACAATTTATTTTTGTTGAAACACGCTCATTTTTACTTTTGTTGACCAAGTTAAAGACCATGATGGATTTCTTAGAAACACTCATAGTTGGGCTTAAAAATGAACAAATTATTCTTTGTCTTGCACCATTGCTATCTTAAGTGATTGATATCCAAAATACTTCGTATTGGTACAATTAAAAGGAACAAGTTGTTTTGTTTTATTCACATATTTTTGGGGATAGCACCGCTTGAGGTGCTTAAAAAGAATAAAATTGCTAGATGGTTGTCTTCTCCCCTCACACCTTTTGGTGATCTTGGATGAGCGAAAACATCTTTAGCTTCACATCTTTTTCAAGCATACCTTTTTAGAGGGCATGCCTATTGAGAAACATCCCACACTAGAGAACTCCTAGGTGACCCAAGCGGTACTTTCGTTCTAGACCGCTATATAAATAAATTGTGGGTGTGAGGAAATTTCATTATCTTGTCGGGTGCTGCTGGCCTATGTCGACGTCTTCTCCCTCAATATCCTTGTGATGCATAAAAACCCACAAGACCTGGGAGGTCTCTTAATTGAGCAAAATGCCACATGTATAGGGGACCAAAAATAATATCCCTAGAACATTATGAAGAGACAAATTATCCTAGAAGCTACTCTTTTATCCAAAAACATTCTTTGAAAGTGGTGCATCAAAATTTACTTCCGAGAAGTTACTTGCCAAGTACGACTATAGGCTGGCGCCATAAGTTGCATGTAAAATCGTCTCTTTGGAGCATGAGGTAGGCCTATAGAAAAGAATAGTTTCTATCCACTAGGGTTGTAATTGCTTGTTTATGTTAAACTTACCAAATACATTCAAAACAATTTGACATAAAACTTTGTGCTTGATTTAAAAAGAACACAGGTCCAAACAAACATTGAACATGATGGTTGAATCACAAACCCTTTGACTTAGTGTACACTTTTAAAAAGAAGCCCTATGTTTGCATTCCTTGAAAGGATTTTTCATTAAAGGTTTCTAAACATTCAAGCTTCTATTTCAGGCTACATTGATCAAAGAGAACATTTGGGAACTATGGCTTGGGTGTTGTGATTTCACAACTTAAGCTATAGACATGAAGGTCACACAAGTCCATGCTTTTTGAGTCAATCCAAGTATTTTTGTATCACTTTCCATACTCCAAAAAGAAAGAAATCAAGAGAAAAACCAATTTTGAACTTACAAAAATATAGAGAAAGATTGCTCAAACTAGAAACAAAATAGATAGAGACTATCTTTTGCACAAAATTTCAGTGCAATTATCACATTTTCTAAACAATTGATAAAAATTCATTGCATTTTCTCTTTGTCTTAGAGAAGCCACTAATGAAAATCAATTGCATTTGACATAAACTAAGTACTTACTATGGGACTCATGCACTTGCTTTTATTTCCTTGCATTTGCTTTAGTAAAACCAATGCACTTGCCACTAAAATGCTTGCATTTTCCCAAGAAACTCGAATTTTCCTGAGCAGTTATTGCATCTGATAGAAACACACAGAAGTTGCACTTGCCATTTTAGCTTGTACGTTCTTCAAAACCTAAGCACTTGACACATTTTTGGCTACACTTGATAAATCTAACCGCTTTTTCTCATAGTCTTGTGCATTTTCTCAAAAACCAGTGCTATTACTTTATCCTGTTGACGATTGGGAAAAACAAACTAAAACTGCTTATAGGATCATTGTTAGAACAAAACGATTAGAAAACTAGATAAGTGACATAGTCCCTCATCCATTAGAAATAAAAATCAAACAAACCACTGGGATCATTCCTTCACTCAGACGTCTATGATATCAACAATTACTTGGAACTCGCAGATAGTTCAAGTAAGCTTTTCCACAACATATCCTCTAGACAAGGAAGTTAAATATCGACCCTAGTCCTTCAACATTTTGATTTCTGAAAATCAGCACCATTCCAAAACAACACTCAAACCTTAGGGTTTTGAGCTTCATAGCAACCATCTCAAACACCATTACACTTTATGACCATCTGGCGACCAATTACTCCAGTTCAACATCCGAACCTTGTAGCACTGATCCTACAACCTAGTCTCACACACATTGGAGGGGAACAAATGGATGTCATTAACAGTTAAAGAACATTCATATTTGAGAAGAATGAAACACCCAACCAGTGGAGAAATGCAACACACATCTTAAACAAATAGGAAGAGAAAGTAGACATAGCAGTCAAGAGATCCATGTTACCACTACCTGTGTGGCGATAGATATACACCCCTCATGCTTTTCAGCAAGCAAAAGATCCTTAGGTTTGGAAAAAGAAAAATCCTTAAGCAGAAATCCATAGTCCGCCTTCCAAAGAACCACCCTACAAAAAAATTTGCCAAAGGGTACATCCAGAAAGGTATCAAATTCGCCAAAATACTCTAGAATTTTTCTATCTACAATTTGCACCAATAGACCAATTTTTTTCTAGAGACTAGGAGTCACAAATTTTTTTGCAAAAACTTGGCAATTGTTTATGACAACTACAAGATCACAACACAGGAAGAACATGGAAGTGAACAAGAACAATTTTCCAACATCCCACCAGCGAACACCACAAATGATGAAAGGTACCCATGAGGATATAAACCAAGTGACCTTATGATAGGGTATTGAGCATAAAAAACATCCCCAAAACATGTTGATCTATTACCCAAATCACTCTTATCAAGGGTCACAACATCAAATAGGGAAACAATATTAGGGGTTTCAAAATCAACATCAAGGAATAAGTCCAAAACAACAAATTGCCCTAAATAAAATTTATGAAAAGATTGAGGAAATTAAATGAGATCAAAATATGACGTATCATCAATGACTTATTCAAGGTTGAAACATTACATATCCACAACAAATAGACATCATTCCACAAACACCTCAATATCCACATCAATAACACTTCCAATACCTGCATTATCAAGAAGTTTTGCAACACCAAGGTGTACCTCAAGTGCAATATCAAAATGTACCTCAATCGTAGTATCAAGAAGTTTCGCAACACCAAGGTGTACCTCAAGTGCAATATCAAAATATACCTCAAACACAATATCAAGGAGTTAATTCATAAAATCAAGAGAAAAACAATCAAGAAAAGCCACAGAGGAAAAAATACCAAACAAGAAGTAAATTCACCCCTTTGGGAGAGACTTTAGAGGTAATCATGCACGAACTAGTACAATAGGAACTTATCAAAATCAATGATAGTCCAACTTATGGTGAACCAAACTTTAAAATTCCTTGGTATAACAAGTACAAATTATGTGAGTTCCACAAAATCAAGGGTCACCCAAGGAACAAATGTGCTACACTCAAACATCTCATCCAAGACCTTATTGATCAAAAAGAAATAGCTATTAACATTCACAGACCATCTACCAATGACAATAATGATAATATCTCAAACTCAAAAGTTGAAAATAATGATCAAGAGTTATCTATCATTGATCACATTGACGATATCTCTACATCATCCAATGAGAAAGAGGACATAAATGAATAATTTAATCCAAAGCATGATCAAAATCAATCACCAAAGTCTAGCAATGATCCAATCCAAGATATATTGACATCATCCAATCTTATGGTAGTACATATTGAGGATCAAGAGGCTCTCAATCCAATGCTTGTACCCAATGTAGAAAATCTAAGCCAAGAGCTATCACCCATATGTCCACATTATGAGGAAATCCAAGGATCCTTTACAAGCAATCCCTTCTTTGAAATTGATCCATGTCAAGAGAATGAACCAAATCATATCAAAGATAATACCACACAAATTCAAGATCAAGAATCCGTATCATCAAAATATTACAATGACAAGTGATAGATATCTTCCAAGACATCCAAGGTTTTCTAAAAGAAGAAAAAATCCATATGCCAAGCACACATAAATCTACCCATGAGATGCTTACTCCTAATGGACATGTAGATGAGCTTCATCCAAAACAAGAGTCTCATACTCCTAATATCATTACCAAGGAACGAGAGTCACCTACTCTTGATATCTTTACACATGATCAAAGTATAGCAAAATCTATAAACATATTTGAAATTGATCAAGAAGAAGCATTAAAATCATAAACATCCTCCAGGTAGATTGAAGACATCAAGCATAAAAATATGGAGCGTAGTATCTTAAAATCAACAAAGATAAATAATAATCCTGAGTAGTAGAGCATTGGGTATACAACAGTCAAAGAAGCATCAATATATTTTGAAGGGCCATCAAAATCCAATATTTCACAGGATCAAGTTGAAAATATCAATTAGGAAGTTATCCCACATATTAAGGATCCTATCAGTGAAGAAGCTATCACATTTGAAGATCCACAACAAAGCAGAGAAGGATTAGCACCTTGTTTCCAAGGTAAGACATCCTATGGGAAATAAAAAAATTCAACAGATGAATTATCAAGGCAGAGGAGTAGACCTACATGAACAAGGGGTCCTAGAACCAGTACAGATTATTAGAAATCCTAAACATCAAGGTCTTGGTTATTCAACAATTAATGGATCTAAACATATCAATGATACCTCTATAATACTGGGGGCAATTTTATCTAATGCAAGCATCAACATAGAGAGCACGAAAAGTCCTCATGATGAAATTGCTACCAACACTACAACTAGCCATGTCATGAATCATCATCCACATATATTTCAACCCTTTGATTGGGACCAATAACAAGAGAAAAAGCTATAGCCAAGAACCAAACAAGTCATTGAAGCAAAATAATCACCAAAACAAAATGGACAAGAAAATTTCAAATGGATAAAAAAGAAAAAGCATGAAAATCATCCCTATAAAACTCCATTAGTCAAAGAAACTATGGGGAAAAATAAAAAATTAAAGTTCATTCGTCAAAGATGTCTAACAATACAAAAGAAAGCTTCAATAGTGACCTACAAGGTATATCAAGACGTTGGTCCCAATTGAATCTCCATATCCACCCATTGTTGCTCATCATCCCAAGTTTGGAAAATAAAAGGTTCCAAATTGTCAACCAATCCATCTAAATATCATATCCCTCAATGCATTTCACCATCCATGATATCCAAATCTCACATTGACCATGCATTGGTAGCAACTCTTTATCGTAAGGATTCTAAAGGCACTCTATCACGATGTGCGCATCAAGGTAAGGTTAACTCCGGTATCAACAAGGAAGGTAAGAATTATCAGGGGTTACATTCAAGTGCCTGTATCCTAGCAAAATAACTCCTCCAAGTAGGATATCATTGGCACGTCATGACAACAACAACAACCATATCAACACCAACAGTGTCTACATCAGCACTACGAGGTGGTTCAACATGAGCAAAAAATTGTCACTGTGATGAAAACCTAGTAAACAGGAATTTTGTGTGGCATAAAAAATCAATAAAAACAAAAAAATAAAGAAAATAGTCAAGAGAAAAATCATCCTCCAATGAAAACCACTATGGTGGCACTTTGGACAAGTACCATGATGAAAATCTGGAAAGCAGACGTCATGTGTAGAATTGAGCATCTACATGCACCATTTCAGGTGGAAGCATCTCAGCTTATCCATAATAAATCAAATCCATTTTTATCCAAATCCAACTTATCTTGATTTTGACAAATGTTTGGTGTACACTTTACACTTGCTTATAGTAAACATCTTGACATGGGTCAATATAATTGATCCTATCCTATCCAGCATTATCTAAGCCATGAGGCATTGACCAAAGGGGCATACTCTATCCAAACATGTTATCCTAACACAAAATAATCCATCACCTACATTGCTAGACATTGGGGGCAACTACTTACATCTTGCTTCAGAATAAATCTTGATCTATGTCTTCTAGCTCACATTGTGATCTAGGCATTGTCCAAACAACAAGGTCTGCCACATCGTACCCTTCCAAGTTCATCCCATCAACAAGGTATCCCACCAACGCACCACCAGGGTAACCTTCAAAATAGTTCATCCCAACAACAAGGTGTACTACCAACACACTACCAAGGTAACCTCCAAAGATACCAACGTGGATTATTCCTTCACTTGAAAATTCTAAGATATCAATAGTTGCTTAAACCCCACAGCTAGTTCAAGTAAGCTTTTCCACAACATGTCCTCTACAAAAACAAAGTGAAATATCAATCCAAGTTTTCAATATCTTACACCCCAAGCAAAAGGATAAAAATCCAAAAAAATAGAAAAAAGATAGAAAAAATACAAAAAAATCAAAAAGCAAGAAAAAAAGTAAAGAGAAAGAAAATGTTCTTTGAGTGAAAACCACTTTGTGGCGCTCCTAGAACATGTACCATAGTGAAAACCTAGCAAACAGGTGCTATGTTTAAATAAAACCCACATCATTATCTATCAGTACTATTCATAGCATCCACCCATTCATTCCATAATAAAAACATGTATCCAACCATGGCTTGTTACTGATTTAGAAAAGTAGTCTCGTCTTCAACTGGGGGAAACTTCTTGAAGCTAGTCATGGATTCAATCTTCAAGCATCCTATCATGGTCAAAAACAATAAAATTCAAAAACATCCAAAAAATAGAAAAATCAAAAACATTCAAAAAACAACAAAAATCAAAACATGTGAAAACCTCAAAAACAAAGCAACATCGTTGGGTTATTCCTCCACTCAAAATAGTCAAAGATATCAACATTTTCTTGAACCTCACAACTAGTTCAAGTAGATTTCCCGCAACATATCCTCTAGACATAGAAGTGGAATATCAATCTAGATTATCAATTTTTTTTATCAAAAAACAATTTATGCTTTGAGTCAAACGATCGAACTATGTGGTCTTTGTGTGTACAACATAGGCAAGGCTTAACTGCCCCGAGACCCTAGGTCAGTCCCCTTAGGTTTCTAACATGCTTTATTTCAACTTAGTCAAAATATACAAAATCCAGAAACAGTCAAAAACACAAAATCCAAAAACATTCACAAAACATAAAATATCAAAAAAATTCAAACCATGTAAACTACGAGCCTCTATGTGTACAACATAGGCAAGAATTATCTTTGATGAGCCCCCGAGGCCCAAGGTTAGTCCCCTGAGAACAACAAAAACATCATAAAATTCAAAAAATAAAAAAGTCATATCTCCATCATCATAATCCACAATAAACTTCACCCATAAATAAAAAAAATCATCGCACTCACCCTTTGAAAAAACAAACAAACAAACAAAGAAAAAATCAAAAGCTAGAACCTTCAAGCAAATGATTGTGAAGATTTGATTGCAAAAAAAAAAAAAACAAAGCCAAGTATCAACTACCTATCTTTTTGAAAATTCACCAACAACATCCTAAGATATGCCTTAACTAATCCATTCCTATGATAGACATGATCAACAATGGATAATAGCCCTGAAACCTCAAACAAATATGGCAAGGGGTACTGTAACTTTTTTTTTATCTTTTTGTAGTATTATTGTTACGATTTATTTTATTGACTCATTCCTAGGATCTATCAAGGATTTCCATAAGGATTTAGAGAAGGAATGGGGGAAATTGAGCGTCATTTTGATTTGTTTTTTGTAAGATATTTTTGTAAAACTACCATGGTGAATACTTCCTTTATTGAGTGTATAAGAGTTGTATGGAAACAATTCGTTAATCACTTGCATGTTAGGTGTTCTATATCTCTTTGTGTGACTAGTCCATGCAATAGATACAAATTCACCTTGGTCATTAATACCCTAGTGCATCATATCTATTTGCTACATCAAATTGGATTGTTCAAAACTGTGAAGTCTCCAAGAAAAGTGAAAGCAACTCATCAACTACTAACAACATCATATTTTTGTCCATCATTGATATTTCTTCTAATTAACATCCATCCTACATAGCAATATCATTAGTACCATGTCCATCCTAAATCCACGATATCATCAATACATATCATGATGATAATAAACCAATAAAAACATCATGTATCATATATGGGGCATACATCCATCATATATCATCATCATATACCAAAAAAATATATAGATCATCCATAATAAAACATAATATGAAACAAAGTATGATTCATCCATCCATATCATATGCATACAAAAAAAGTACCAAAACATACATCAACATACATCACCATACATCATCATCCATGATCATCACATAAGCATAAAATGAAGTTGAATCAAAGAAGGTATATCTCATATATATCATCGTCAAAAAAGGGTGAATATCATAAGTACATCATCATTAGTGAAACAAGTGTAATAGGATAATACAAAATCATACATATATACAAGGCCTCGACTAGGTTGATGAATATGTATACATGTCTGTAATATGTCTTTGAGCAATGAACACCATAAGGATCAAGTATAAAAATTAATACTGCCCAACAGGAAGGATAGAACCCTATAAACCAAGATGCAGACCACCAGCTAGATCAGGGTATCTAACAGAGTGACCACCCTCCTCACCACCACCATCACCCGCAACACTAGTCTCTCCAAACCATGGACTCTAAGCAACCCTAGGAATAGTAGCATGATATAAGGTCTAATAGTATGTGTACATCTATAAAAACTAATCCCACTATCCTCTAAAACTATCACGCTCTTTCTTGAGAGTATCTCTCTCCTTCATGAGAAACTAGACCTGAGCCCCTATAGCATACCATTGCCTTCTCTCACTATCACGCTCTTCTCTAAGAGTATCTCTCTCTGACATGAGAAAATGTACTTAAGCCTTTGCAACTTGTCACCACACTATTTCTGTGTCTCTTGCAGCAGTCATCTGATCTAACCATATACCTCCATCCCCAGGTGGGGGAGGAGGACCTGGAACCTTCCATGAACCTGTGCCTGAGGCATATGCTCATCTTGACCAACATGTGCCCCATCATGTTGGGCCCTATCCAACTGCTCTATAAGAACCTCAATACATTTTTTCTCACCGTGCCTTCCTGAAATACCTACTCTACCTAAAGTAGGGTCACCTCCAAGATCTATGAATCTTAATGGCCTATGTTGTGCCCACCATTGATCATAATCAAGAGTAGTACCTGGATCTACTAAACCAACTAGCCAACCCCAACCAAATGGGGAATGTGCTCTGAATGCAACAAGTGCAACATCTTTGTCTTCCAAGTGACCCCAAACGTGGACCTCCCTAGTAGTCTGACCAAAACGAGCCTCATAAGTATCAGGAAACCAACCCTGTCTCTCTCCAAACTGACTGCATACGTTATCTAGTAAATAACACTCTAGAAGAGAAGGAGAATGACCAATCAACCATTAGGTTTGTCGACAGTAAACAAGATACTCTAGATCCTCTAGCCATGCCTCACAATCCATATAAGGTCTCCAAAAAAAATTGAGCAACTCATCGAACACATAATGCCAATAAGGAAGATCCCCGAGAAAATTGTAATGTTAAAAATCTCCATAACAAAATGAGTATGGATCATCGGGAGTACGATCCTATATCCCATCAGGTCAAGCAACTGTAATATGCTCCCAAGCCCAAATATGTGAAAGAGAAACACCTGTAGAAAGAGATTTCCCACCTCGATATACAACCTCATGCATATCTCTGTAAAGGTGGGTGAGAAGACAAGGACCCCATGCATACCTGGTCCCATGCTCGAACATACCCTCAATGCATATGCCCCATCCAACAGGGAACTGACGATATCTCCTATCAGGAACAACTAGTCCTGAAACCAATCCACAAAGGACAAGAGAAATCGGGTATGCACTACCAATGAGCTCAGACAAGTCAATCTCTGACTGTCACACCTCCAAATTTCTAACACCCAAAACATGTCGCATAGCACGAGTACCTTGTCGAACATGGTATGTCACGAGCTCGCCATAGATGGGAATGTTGAGAGTCCTCCACACATCCTCAAGTGTAATAGTAGCCTCTTCAATGGGTAGATGAAATGAGGACGTCTCTGAATGCCATCACTCAACAAGTGTGGTCATCATCACTGTATGAGTTAGGAGGGGAGGCATGTAATAGATATGATGTAGTCCAACTGCATCTAAAAATTCTCACTCCAGAACACTGAAATGGGAAATCAAATAGAACAGATCCCGTGGTCGTCTCTCCCTTTGCTGCAGTGGTTTAAGGACCACCTGCAATCATTTTAACCCACAAAGTTAGGGTTTCGCTTTGAACACATAAAACAACACAAAACAACACAAAAAATGATGAAGAACAAAACTTAGGATAACAAACAAGAAAATGCTAACAACATTTAGCAAATGCTAACAACATTTAGCAAATACTAACAACATTTAGCAAATGCTAACAACATTTAGCAAATGCTAACAACATTTAGCAAATGCAAAGAAACAAGAGCAAGTGCACAAGTTCAGAGAAAATGCTACTTGAAAATGCAAGGATTTAAGTCAAATGCAAAGGTTCAGAGCAAATGCTACTTTTAGATGCAAGAGTTTAAGTCAAAAGTGGGGGTTTATGTCAAGGGAGAGGTTTTAGAGAAAAGGCAAGAAAATCAAATTCAAGGGTTTAAAGCAAGGGCAAGGATCTTTAGCAATTGCACAGAAATAGTCAAAACAACAAACAAATGCAAGGTTTTAGAGCAACTGCATGAAACAAGGGAAAATTTTTAGATCAAAGGCAAGGATCTTAAGCAAAGGCGCGGGTTTTGATGTCAAGTGTGAGGTTCCTAACCTAGGAAATGCGAGGAAAATGATGTAGATGCTCTGAAATCATCAAAACTTTGCTATTGACTCAAGGAACTTTACACGCAATACGAGAATGTGACAAGACAAAAATGAGAAGCGACAAGGCACATATTGGGCCACTGACACCTACAGGCCGTTTAAACTCCCAAACAAGTCCGAATGATGCAGAGCTCCCTAAATCCTTGACATTGCTCCTTGACAACTAATAGAATAGGAAATCCAAAGACAAGAATTCGCTATAGGATCAAAGCACAAATGAGCTAATTAGAAGCCTAATTTCCTATATTAACTCTCATAAAACCCTAATTTCACCTAGGAAACCCTATTTTTTACTTAGGGAACCTTCCTACATTCAAATTAGGACTTTTGGGAACATCAAAACAAGCAACGAGGGACCTATAGACCTATTTTCTTTGTCCTAAACACATCTAAACAAAAATAGAATAGTGTCGTGAGCCTAACCTCCAAATTGAAATTTTTAGCCAACCTCTCAAGGGGGTAGCACAGACTCCTACCATCTTTCCACTGAACACCAGGGCATAGTGGGACATAATTTTTTTCAAAAACTTGATCTTAAAATCAGAATCTTTGAAACAAAGCAACCAATCCTTTGTCTCAACGAGGGGTAAAATGTAAACATGTAAAATTGACCTAACACTTATCACACACCCTAAACAACATCAAACAACATCAAACAACATCAAATAGCATCAAACAACATCTAAAACCCTAATTTCCTCTAATAATTGAATAATACAACATTATTTAATTCACTTTTTCATCATTTTCGATGAATTAAATAAATTTCATTTATTTAATAAAATCCTCAAAACCTTGTTTTTTCTATTAATTGAATAAAACAACATTATTTAATTAATTCACGTTTTCATCATTTCGACCAATTAAATAAATTACATTTATTTAATGAAGTCCTAATCTCACTTTATTTTGTCCTTATTGATTAAATAACACCAAATATTTAATTATGTAGCTAAATCACCTTATTCCCCTAAGTTAATTGAATTATTAAATCATAATAATTTAACTACGACACTTTCCCTCCAAAATTTGAATAAATTAAATCAAACTATTCAAATCATTCATCAAAAAGTCAAATCAAACTAATGCAACTTTGTTTGCAAAAGTCAAACTTGATTTGCATGTTCAACTCCAAAAAGGAATTAATTAATTAAATCAATTAATCAATTTTCCTCACCCACTTTTTGATTAAGCAAATTACGATTGCTGACTGAGCCATATAATTTGCTAACTGACCCATCGATTTCCCAACTAAGCCATCTAAATCCTAATTGATCAATCTTAATGTTGACTGATCAATCTAAATCATGACTAACTAATCTATTCCTCAATCACACAAATTGTGCAATCTACTTTGCACAATTTGCTCATATCTAAATCCTCTCAACACCTTTCGACCATTGATCTTGATCCAACATTGTTGAATCCAAATTGTCCATTTCAAATCACATTTTCTATATAACAAACCTCTTTCCTCACAAAAATAGGATCGAAGAGTCAACATCATTTACACAATGAAGTACCGCCAACATTCACAACCACCATTAGAGCTTCAACATTTCTTTGATCAACCAACATCAACATAATTCTTTAAGCTTTTACACATGAACTATGGAAGCTTCGTAGTGATATGAACAATCCAACATCAGGCGAACACACTCCGATACAAGATGGTAACACTTTGTTGTTGTTTTGAATTCAATTTGGTAATCATAGGGTTTCTTAATATGTTTTCAATAGCTTAGTTTCATTTTGTAAGTGTAGGATTAAATCTAGATTAGTGTTCTTGATCTTAGTTTAAATTTTTGATTTCAAGCACATTTATCTTGTTTGCATCTATGATTTTCCCCCTCCACAGTTTTGAATTATACAAAATAGGTCATGTAAAATTTCAAACTACCACTAGTTGTTTTAGGTGAACAAGTTT
The DNA here is from genome assembly GCA_007258455.2 of Sequoia sempervirens. Lineage (NCBI taxonomy): Eukaryota > Viridiplantae > Streptophyta > Pinopsida > Cupressales > Cupressaceae > Sequoia > Sequoia sempervirens. The sequence continues at coordinate 323,762,189 of VDFB02373365.1, forward strand.
CTAGAAAACCCCTCTAACCCCTCTAATATTTTCATTGAACTCTCAAAATTTACTAAAGAATTTATCAAGAGTTATTGAAGAAAAAAATATCACATCAAACAATTAATTAGTTCACTAAATGATCCTAGAGTGATAAACCCTAGGCATGATTCATTAGCAAAGAAATTACAAGAATTGATTGCTAATATAGACTCATCATAGAATAATTTGAAATATGGTATTCCCATAAACTATTGTTGCCAATTTTATGTCAATAAAATCTTATGATGGTGAGAAGAGGAAAAAGATTAGAAAAGATAAAAATTTCACCCTTTTTATAGACCAAAAAAAATCAAATCCTTCAAACTTATGTGAATAAATTTCTATCCACTAGTGCAATCAATAAAATATAAGGAATAAATTTAAGCTAGATGGGGGAGAGTTTTTAATTACCCCCATGTAGCGTTTATGATATTTCTTTGTACTTTATTAGGAAATTGTTGAATGAGTTTGTTTTATATGAGATTCTAAACTATTTTGATCTTAGAAAATTTCAAGGGGAAGTGGGCTACACTAAATTAAGAGGGGAGTTGAAGCATATTATATTAACTATGGTATCCTTGTAAATATGCCACTTCACCATGTAACACTCCCATAAATTTTGAAAGAGACTATGGACGTTCAAATCCTCCATGCTCTAAGTTCATTGATAGGATCCCTTGTACAAGTGACATCGATTTCTCAAAGTGATATTTTGGAGCAATACTTTTTGTCACTTGGATTTGCACCCCTATCTAACCTATTATTCAACATTCTAATGAAACATGGGATTGATCTCAGGTGTGGGACCCTTATTATTGAGATAAGAGCTATGGAAAAAGCTAACTTCCTCTCTAACCTAAATGAACTAGTGTTGGTCCAACCCAACATCGAACAACTCTAGAATAATCCTACAAATAACAACCTACAAAAGGAAAATGGGAGAAAGAGAAATATAAAAAGAAAATGGGTGGTGATGCACCTAAGCTAGAGTGATTCTTCCTACCCATTTCAACACAAAGGATCAATCAAGTTATCACAAAGACTTACACAGTTCTCTATTGAACTATATTCCAAGAGAATACATGAAGGTTAGTGTTTTATGAGTATTAAGAGAGATAAATAGGTTTCCGTAGTCTACACTTACAACAAAATAACACAAAAAATAGCTTTAAAATGACAAAACATTCACTCTAATATAGAGGTAAGAAAACCTTACTGAACAAAACCAAAGGTGAGAGGAGGTAAAATATGATAATTTCATTAATATTAAGGGCTAGGAATTAGTTACAATGATGTGAGTGTATAACATACAAGTCATTATAAAGAACAAAAAGAAGGACCATTACAAATGAGTCTTGAAATTAGGCTTTATTCTGAGACAAAACTAAAACCCTATAAACCCTATCCATTTGTAAAAACAATAGAGAGTAGGCATATATCTAGCTCAATACAATCTATGAGAATTATAATACCTCGCCACGCAACCCTAGGGGAAGTTGCAATTCACTAACCAAACACAACAATTTTTTTGATAAAGTGCAATCACGTACAAGTTCGCTACACATTGCCAACATCCCCTAAGGTTACGAGACAAAGATTACTTAAACCCGAATTAAACAACCAAGGAATGAAAACATAACATCATTCAATTAAGGAATTAAAGTACATACATTCCATACAAGATAATTACATCAAAGACTAATAGATACAACATGGTATCCAATAACAATTGATTACAATATAATTACAACACTTATTCCCCGAATGAGGTAAATCAAATAAGCATGATAATATATTACAATTTCCATCTCGATACAAATGAGGGGTAATGAAATACAAGAATAACTGGAATGAAAGAACTAGAAGAGTAACAAGAATCAACAAGCTCCCCAACATGAAAGTCTCATCCACATGATCACGATCAAAGCCAATGGTGTAAGGTGCACGTTCCACCCAACCAAGTGAAACCCAAAGGCTCACCCCCAGTGCTAGGAGATAGTAACAAGGATTTCAGGTCAAGAGCAACTACCTCTAGACAAAGGCTAAACATAACTGAACTGACTCAAATACCAAACAACATCACTTAACACAGTACAAAAACTCACAAGACAATACATTGCTTCCAGGTTACATAGGACAAGTACACTATTGTACAACACACAATAATTGACTAACTGTTGATGTAGGGAGAGTGTCATGTACATAAATTGCCATGAGTTACCCTAGCTCAACCTTCCTAGGCTACCGGACCCCCATCATGGGTTACCCTGGCTTGCCTCTACAGGCTGCCGGACCCTCATGCAAAACTATGTGTCTCATCTCATCTCGAGCCTTGATAACGCATACTTCATGAGAGAGGCATTCATTAACTTTATTTGTGTGAAGTTCCCCATTAATTCTTTTAGATTATCATTTGATTAAACCCTAGGTGAGTTACCCTGGTGCCCCTTTGTGTGTCGGACCCCCACAAAGAGCCACTCTCCTATCGACAACACACACGGTGAAAACCACAATAGGTAACTATATAAAACGACCTCTCCAATCCAAGGAGGTAACAAATCAGTGAAACTCACTCCAACCACTAGAGGAAAAAAACGTACAAAATCCACTCCTTCCAAAGGAGGCACAATCCCTATAACCCTCTCCAAATTCCAAGAAGGAACAAATCCCCATTTTCCAAGAAGGAACAAATCCCCGTTCATGGAAACCGGGTACAACAACATAATACAACTCTACACAATTCCCAAGGTGATTCACAAATTGAACCTCTACACAAAACATCCCATCCTAGAGAACTCCTCTGGAAGACTTACTTAGACAGTTAACCCCATTTTCCCAACATTGAGAATGAGAGAAACATGATATAAAAAGAATTCCAGGCAACCCAATATCTAATGTTAGGGTTTTCTAAACCCAATCAATCACAGTTTTCATTACTTACATTTATTCAATCAAAGACACCAAATTTATTTCCCAACATGGAAGTATTTACAACCCAGTCATTTACTCTAAATTTCACAGTCAATTTTCCATAATCAAAGTGTTTAATAAATAAAGTCATCTGATTAAAATAATCAACCCTTACTCTACGTTTAACAATTATATTAATAATCATGATATTTTAATAAACAAATTCATCCAGTTAAAATAAATCATTCATTTATCTCTAAGTTTCATGAGCATATACTTTAAGTAAAACCACTTGATTAATATAAGATTTAGATTAAACAACAAGTCAATCAATTACGTCGCACAAGAAATTAAGTAAATAATTAACATTATTTGCACAACTCAATAGTAACTCAAAGCACGTTGACAACTTTAAGGAGTTTAAACCAATAATTATATTTCATTTTCCCAATCACATATCTTATTAAAATCAACCTTTAAAATAAAAGCATTTGATTTTTTTTTAAATCTACATTTTTAAAATAAATCATTGGCTATTAAAATTCAACATTCTAAACAGATCATTTGAACATAAAATCTACTTTTGTTTCTATTACGTAACAAATTCATCTTAAGATAATCTATCCATTTAATTTCATTTGCTCAATGCTACAATTAATCAAAATCAATATTTTTAAATAAAAATGTTTGATTCTACGCCAATTTCATTTCAATTTCTAACAATGAAGTCATTATTTTAACATTCCTCTAATAACAATAACAAAATTATTTAAATTAAAATATTTTATATATATATATATATATATTTTCATAACATATACATATTATATATATATAATATTATAATATTATAATATATATAACATATATATATTATAAAATATACATATAATATAAAACATTAAAAATAAAATATAAACAAAAAATGAAATTTAATAACTTAAAAAAAAAAACTAAAGGGGCTCACCCCCTGCTGTTGCGCAACCCCCAAAACAGGGGCGCGGCCCCTGCTGGGGACTGCTACGCAGCCCCGTCCCCATTCATGGGGGCCGCTGCCGGTGAAGGCAGCGCTGGCACTGCCTTCACAGGCAGTGCCTCCCATGGTGGGGGGCACGGTCGTGGGCAGTGCCCAGCCCAACCAAAAAAAAACCCTAATTTTTTTATTTTAAAAAAAAATCGTTTATAAAAAAAAATGACCTCCCTTGTGACGAATGATGGATGATAACAGGACCAGAAACAAAAGCAATAGATATATATGATAAATGTATGTATGTATATATATATATATCAGGATATATATATATATACATACCTATTTATAAATATATATATATATATCATAATTTTTTCCATTATCACAATCAAATTGAAGAAGATCAAACAACAGAAAATTGATAAAACAGAGGTTTGTTTTATTTTCTAAATTTCATTGACAAGAATTTTTTTTGTGTTTTATTTCAAGTTTTAAATACAAAATCCTGATGGGTTTTCCTTTCAATCCACAATTTTGAATCTTTTAAACAATCTTGAACAACTTCTAAATTATTTTCAAAATAAAATTGCACAATATTTAAACAATGAACCTTGTGTTTTCTCTAAAGCTTGAAGTCTTTCAATGGAGATTTTGCCCTTTAGTTCAATTCAGCGTCTCTTCAATTGCAATCCTTCCTTCAACAATTGTCCTCCATCCAATCCAAACTTTCTCTCCAATTTCAATCCTCCACCATTTTCAAATTAAAAGAAAAAGAAAATCCTAATTTCCTTATCAAAGTCTTCCCTAAAATTTTGTCAAAAACCTAAAAATGACTCACCCACTAAATTTATTGCCAAAATGGAGATATTTTCTATTTTTCAATTTTCAAAACAATTTGCTTTCCCCAAATGCATTTTGCATAATTTTCATTTTAAATAAAATTCATTTTCAACCAAAAAGGTAATTAATTTTCTTTAACCAAATGAATTTAACAATTCACAAAAAAAATTCTTTTCAACTTTTATTTCTAAAAATAAAATATAAAGCATAATTCTAATTTTTGACTTAATCCAAAAATCTAAAGATGCCAACCCAACCAAATTGGTTTAATTTATCACTATTAATTTAATTAGTCAATAAAATAAATCTAATTCAAAATTAGATTATTTTATTAATTAAATTAAATTAATTAATTAATCACTAATTTTCCAACATTTCAATAAGGCAAAACAATCATCATTTATAAGTTTCAAAAGCCATTTAATCACTTTTAACCTGCAATTTTAAATACAAAGCCAAGGAGGAAACTAACAACATAAAATAATTGAGCCTGACTATGAACCCGATGACACACAATGACTAGGGTGATGGTTTGACACAAAAAACCTAGTTACTATCTCCCAATCGATACCGTTGGTCAAGGGACACGCTCATACTTGTGAAACCAGGTGGAGTCGATGTCCTGTAGCTGCATCGTGCACACAATACGAGTGTCGAAACATGCATATATAATATATTAAAACACACCGTGAAGAGGAAATCGTGGAATCACAAGGCGCTCACATGCGAGTGATGTGATCTTGTCCCCTTCACCAATATAATATCGCTAACTGACGCATCTAATCATCAATAATATAATCAAAGCATAAAGCATTGATAATTCACATACATGCTAAGGGTAAGTGCACCAAGATGGTCACACTTTTGTGGCCAAAAAAGTGAAAAATGTGACATAACGCATTTGTGTTATAACGCGAACACGTTATGGATTTTTAAAAGTAAAAAAAAAAAATTGAATCGAAATATCATTTGCCATCTGCTTTTTATTGGTTTTCATCTCCGCCCGCAGCCAAAAACCCTGCATTACGTGCTCGCGTTGTTGGGGAGGTGATTTCTTCACATTTCATCAACTTCAGTTGGATTTTCTTCACAAATATGGTGCCACGACGATGAAGAGATGCAAGAGGTAAGTTTTATTTGGTATTTGTTATGAATTTTTTTGTTTTAAATTGATTTTGTTTGTTTTAGTTTAGAAATGAATGATTTTTTTTAATTTGTAGGAAATCCTCAACAAGAGGAGGAAAATCCTCAACCAAATCAACCTCAACAAAATCAACCTCCCTCCCCCACCATTCTCTCAATACCCTCCTGGCACTCAAGAAAATTTGAGGAGTGAAATTGAAAACAATAGAAAAGAAGTTGAGGATCTTATTAGTAGGTTGAGTGATCAAAATTCTTCAACCACAGAAAGAATACATCTAGCAGATTCATTGAAAGATTTGTTAAAAAATGTAGATGCAATTACCCAACAAATATCTGGATGGAAAAATAGGAGGGAAACATCGAGGGCATATTATGCAGACAAATTATCATATAAACAAGTAAAAGATTTAAAGATTACTAAAGGCGATTTGTGCTCTCTATTCACTGACCCTAAAACAAATCAAAATCTCACCCTCAATGCAAAGAGGTTTCCTATTCATTGGTGCCACCACCAAGAGATTAGAAACCATTTTTATGACAAATGGTATATGGTCTTTGATTACCCACCGTGCAATAACTGTGAAGTCCCCCAATATTTTCTAGGAAATTATACTATGAGTTTGTGTTGAACCAAATCCTGAATTATTTTGATATGAGGGAGTTTCAAGGGAGAGGTGGGGGGTCAGCACAGGATAGGCCTGGTGCATAGCCGGATCCTACATGACAGGGGAGATGACATCTCGCTAGGCACCCTCCTAAGCAGATTGTGATGCCTGCAGTTGCAAAGGAGAGTGCTGATGTAGAGACTTTGCAGGCGATCACATCCTTGACTCGAAGTGTCATCCACCACACTAGCCCCATTGTACAGCGCAATCCAGGGGAGTCTTTAGGTGGTGGCCTTCGAGGCCATGTGTGTCGATCTTGCGGAGCCACTTGTTCGTATGACCCTACCGGCCCTCAAGAGGGTGCTATGCAGGATCCATATCCTTCTACGCAGCTAGATCCATATGCATCTACGAGGATGGAGAGGGTGGCTGACATTCTGCATGATGCATATGGTATTGACAGTCAGGTAAAATTCAACATGTTCATTGAATTTAGTTTATTGAATTTCTATTGTGAAATGCAAGATTAACTAATTTAGTTTTATTATTTTAATAAAATTGCAGGGTCATAGCGTTGAGCCTGGATATACTAGTCATCAGCCTATTTATTTTTGTAGTACACCTATCAGTGGGGTATGTAAAGTTAGTAAACAATTCTAAATTTAGTACACATGTGTTAATAGCATTGTTTTACGAATGGTATTTTAATATGTGATTTTGGATGTTGAACAAGGTACTGTCAAAGGATTCAAGGGAACACCTTCGAGTGTGAGTAGATTTACTCAAACATTCACAGAGGTAA
>VDFB02373365.1:323777607-323847541 GCA_007258455.2 Sequoia sempervirens
TTCCCTACACTCTAACTTTCTCCAACCCTCTCCCATACTCTCTAACCCTCTCTCCCACCCTATCCGACCCTATCCCATGCTCTCTGACTCTCTCCCACCCTCTCTCACTCTTGAGTAACTCTCTTCCACCATCTCCCACTCCAATTCTCTCCCACCCTCAACCACCTTCTCTCCCACCCTCTCCGACTCTCTCCCACACTCTCCCATCGTCTCTCCCACCCTCTCCCACTTTCAAATAACTGTCTCCCACACTCTTCCACTCTCCCACCCCTATCCCACTCTCTCAAGCCCTCTCTCTAACTCTCACCCACACTCTCCAACCAACTCCACCCCTATCTCCTACTCACCCACTCTCTCCAACCCTATCTCCCACACTCTCCCTCCCTATCTCCCACTCTGCCACTCTCTCCCATGCTCTACCATGCTAAACCCTCTCCCACTCCCACCCTCTCTCCCATAAACATACACACATGACACACTAGTATACATACACATACAAACATACAAACATATCAACAAACATTCAATAAAGTGGCATTTAACTAAGGGAAGACATAACGCAAGCGCAGTATTTGATGCTAGTAATGCTCTTCAGAAAATGTGAAAAGCAAGACATAACGTGTGCGTGTTATAATGCGAGTGCATTATAATGGGCTCGCATTATATTTTGCATTGGAAATCCCCAAGCCTTAGCTTTGGTATTTTCCTTGGAATACCAACCCAAAGGCTTGGAGGGCATTCTCAAAGACCAGAGACGTGTTTTTTTCCAAATTCAACAAATTTTCACATAATCAAGTTTGTGCTCACCATCAAGATTGCATCTGGTTCAATATCAAGAAAATCGAAGACATGGGTAATGTTAGGTTCTTTATTAGCTTTCCAACGATGTAATTTTTTTCACTTTCTAACAATGTTAAACATTTCATCCATAATTTATTTTGATTGTATGTCCGTTTTTCTTCAAAAAGCAGTGTTTGGTATTTTTTTTGCTATAAATTAACCGTTCATGGAAATTTGAAATAAATTATATTTTTAGAAACTAGACTCCATTCTACAATTTTAAAAAAATCTATCAGTTTCAAAAAATTTGAGGGAGAGCACGACCAAAATTCTGCTTTTTAGGAAGTGCCCACTTAGAAAATTAATAAAAAATCAAATATTCATTAAAAAATTATCAGAAAATATCTAGTCCTTACTACATACTGTTATCTAACTTCTGACAGGAGCGATTTTAAAAATACTACAAAAAAGTCCACCGTGCTTGGGTCACACAAGAGTTGCTATGTTATGTTTTTCTGACATAAACAATAGAAAATTGTGTGTGTCCCTCTTTTGAACCCTTTAATCTCAACCATTTTCAAAATAAATTAGTAGTTTAGAAAGTAGACTTGAAGCACTGTGGTCCTTGTTTTTTTTCCATCAAAAAATTTTGAGTGTAGCTATCCTCAATTTCACGTCCAAGGTCAGTATTTCCTAATTTCAGAAAAAAAGTGGCCACTTAAGCCCCTTTTTTGGGAACCATCTTGGTGCACTTACCCCTAATTTAATCCATAACATGAAATAATAATTACATCTGAATAAAGTACCATCACATCAAAACATAATGTTTACATCGCTTAACAGATAGCGGTTAAAATAACCAAGTTCCAAAGTCACAATGCAACAAAAATAAAACATACATAGAGAAATATTGTTCGATCAAAAGAGAAAAATGGAGGGGTGTTACAAGAATGGGAAAATATTCCTAATATTTGGAGTTGTCTCACTATTGAATAATTTGAGGAGTGCAAGAAAACCCAAAAAAAATTGTTGTAGAGTGCAACTAGGGATGGGATTTGTAGAACCAACAATGTATTATGCCAATGTGTCCTACTTTAAAATCCATGGAGAAAGAATTTAAGGTGGAGCCACTAGAAGTTAGAATTGTACTTGGGAGGGTCACTTATCATTCAATTATTTTTTTTGCAAAACCAAGGGCATTTGCATGAAGGTTTGAATCCTCTATTAATTGACTTTGAAGTTTCAATACCAATTGTTGATCCATTTTGAAAAGGTTTTGATTGAATGGTTTGTGCATCATTCTAGGATATTTCTAGATGGTTGAGGTGAAGCTACACTAAATCGAAGAAATAGTCCAATTCAATGAAGATAAAACACCTATATTAGTGGCTTTGATCTGGAGGTAAGCCCATAGATGTTGTTGGGCTAGAGGAAAAATGGAGGGAATTCATTAGCCTTATCCTTCAAGTTGTCAAGGAACAAACCCATCACACACAATGTAGGCCTATTGAAGAAAATCCCACATTAGACCATATCACTTTGAGGGTGACACATGGTAGCACAACACATGATCATGACTGTAAGATGGGAATCCCTTTTTGAAATTGCATTAAATTGAAATATGTGTGATGTAAATAAAAAAACACCACTTGGTGCTGATGTGATCTTGTTAGTATTTGATAATGTCTCAAACCATACTTAGGCCCATGTTGAGTAGGTGCCATTTGTTGCATTAGTGCATGAGTGCATGTTGAATGATGAGGTTGATCTAAAACCTATGCTTGCAAAAAATTTATCTGCTCTGATAGATTACTGTCACCTTAGCAAGGTAGCAATCCCAAAAGTTATTGAGACTAGGTTCAAGGGTGATAGTGGAATCCATACATTTCCAAAGTGCAAGAGCACAACTTGAGGCTAGCACATAGATTTTGAAGGTGCGCTTTGAAGGAGATGTATATGCTCAAATGATATTCAACCACATGGACGCCAAGTGGGAAAGGGTTAGGACCACCATATGAACACAATTAACTAGATAATTAAGTGATTTTAAAGAGCACATGGCTAATTGGTCAAGTTCATCCCTAGGATAAGGGGGTCGATAGAAAGATGAAGCCCAATATATAAGGTTTTAACTTAAGTGATTTGTAGTGAGCCAAATCAAACAATGCAAAAATAAACACTATGTCATAGAAAGTAGCCAAAGGGTTTAGGGTTTAAGGAATTTAGAGAAGCCCTAGGACTTGTGGAATTGAAACCCTATAAATATGCAAAGACTGACACATTTCACATTGAATTTCTTAGATTGATTATTATGAATAAAGAGTGTAAGGGGGAAGACATAGAGTGATTACATTTTGGTGAATTTTGTGGGATTTTTTCCTTCTAAACATCAAAACCAAAATCCTTAAGAAATACATTGGTCATAGGAGGACCACAAGAGCAAAAAAATTTGAACAAAGCTTGCCTTATAAAATAATAACATGATACAACAATATGTGCATATTTGCACTTGGAGGAAAACAACATAACCTAGATCATGCATTCCCTTAAGTAGAATATAGAGTGTGCAAATCACTTCTTGAAACACAAAAAAAAAATGTTGTACATGAATTCTTGCAATTTTACTTCATAAGAAAGGTTTGAGGTATATCCCAATGATTTGGATAGGAAAATCCTCACCATTTGGCTTGGATAGATCAAATGCATTGGCCTCTTTGTAATAGGTGATGATATATAGGCCACTCCACATGGCATCATTTTTTTTATTTCTACCACCCTTGGCTCTATGTACATCCCATTTTAGGACCAAGTTACCCTCCTTGAACACTTTTTTGATAGCCTTCCTACCAAAGGTTCTCTTTGTATGTGACCGATGAGTCTCAAGGGCTTGCATAGCATTATTCCCCATTTCTTCCAATTTTGTTAGTCATCCAACCTTACTATCTTGACATCATTTTTTCTAATTCCAATTTTTGTGTTAAGTCAAGAGAAGGAAACTCCAGTGATAATGGAAACCTTTATTCCCTTCCAAAAAAGTAGTATGAAAGGGGAACTACCAATATCTTTCATGGGAGTGATTATATCAACCCAAAGGGTTGTCTTCTATTTAATATTCTAAGATCTCGAATTGTCTTCAATGGTCCTCTTGATTATTTTGATGAGGTTTTCTTGGTGGAATCAACTAATCCATTACCCTAAGGGTAATAATTTGATTATTTATTCAAATATATGTCATGTTTAACTACCCAATCACTTATTTTGGCACCAAAAAATTCTTTGGAATTGTCAAAGATGATGGTAGAAGGGACACCAAACCTAGTTACAATTTCATCTAGATATTTAAGGACCGGGGCCTCAGTAGCACCTTTTAGTGAGCTACAACTTTTGTCCATCTAGTGAAGTAATCCATAGCTTCCAAAAATCCACGTGTGATTAGCAATAGATGGTTGGTTTATCAGAGTAATAAAATCTAAACCCCATGGTGTAAATGGATAGTCAACCTAAATGGGGTGAAGAGGAAGGCCATCTAAATTTTTCTTTCAAAAAAAAAAGCACTTTTTTTATAATTATTCACCCACTTATGGGCATCATTAAATAGGGTTGGAAAATAATAGTTGATCCTCATTATCTTAATAGCAATGGTCCTTAGGGGCCCCGGTCCAAGCCCAGTTGGTTAAGGTGTTCCCTGTCGCAGGGCGCCCACCATGGGTTCGACTCTCCGACGCTTCCGTGGTACCAGTTGGTGTGTCCCGCCAGCATTTCCAGTCACGGTAAAAATTTTACCGGCAATGGGGGGTTATATGGGGGGCCGTGCTACACCCGATTACCCTCGTTAACAAAAAATAGCAATTGTCCTTGCAAAAAATGGTCATTTAAGGAGCCATCATGGAATTATTTCAATATCTTGCTAACCTAATTTTGATCAATACATCTCAACAACACTCCAATGAGGTCCTTTTTGAAAAATATCACTCCCTATGACAATAGAATGGACTACAATCTAAAATATCTTCTTCTAGTTTTACTTATACTTGGAGGATATCTACCTTCCTGTGAAAAGGTAGTCATATCATTTACCAACCTATTATGATTGTCAATGTTGTTTGGTTGTTCTTCCTGTAGTACAAGAATTGTATTTTTTGCAAATTAGCTTCAAAAAGTTATTCCCATATTCCTCTACCTCTCACTATCTTGGTGATCCTGATTTCTATGTCATATTCCATGACTTTTGTGATCCCCCCAACTCTCTTCTCATTGATATCCCTACTCAATAGAAATTCTTTGATACTAGCATGAGGGATCATTAACAAGATCTTCTTGTTGGACAACATGTGTTTGAATTTTTTTAGTTCTCTAACAACAGTAAGTACTTAATTCTCCACATAACCATATTTAATACTTAAGCCCTTCACTAAATAAAGTAATGGGATTCTCTCGGTTATCTTTATTCAATTGTTTCAAGATAGATGATATGCTTGATTCTCCTCCAAAGGTGTACAAGATGAATTCCTTATCATAGTTGGGATTGGAAAGGATAGGGACCTAAGAAATTTCTTGCTTAGTGGCCTCAAAATTAACCCTTCTTTTTTCTAGCTGAAAATCATGTTATTCTTTAGCATAGAAGTGAGGGGTTTTACCCATGATAGCAAGGTTAGGAATGAATCTCCTCACAAATTCTATTCTTCTGTGGAATCTTGTAGTATTTTCATGTGGTTGGGAAGTAGAATAAACAAGATGACATCCACCCTCTTTGGGTCAATGGAAAGATCTTCTTTAGATACTATATGTCCCACCAACTTACCTTGGCCAATGGCAAATACACACTTTATTGGATTCAACGAAATACCATATTCCCTGTACTTCTTAAGGGCCTACTCAAGATTATCAAAATGATCACCTACATGTTTTGAGAAGATATTAGTGTCATCAAGATAAATGAGAAAAAACTCTTTGAGTACACCCTAAAAAACCCATGTCCATTTCCCTTCGAAAGGTAGCACCAACATTGGTTAACCCAAAATACAACTTGCAATAGGCATAGGTGCCTCACTTGGTGGTGAATGTTATTTTATGTTGGTCTTACTCTTGGACAAAGATCTAATTATAACCTGGGTACCCATCCAAGAAGAAAACCTTTCTTAGCCACTTACCCTTTGCAAGATGTTTTCCATATAAGTTAGGGGGTAATGATCATTAAGAGAGGCCCTATTGAGGTCTCTAAAGTCTACAAATAGTCTAATCCCTCATAGGAACAAGATTGGCCACCCAAGAGGAGTACTTAATAGGAAAAATGATGTTATCTTCTATGAGTTTGGTTAACTCCTTCGCTCAATTTTGGGGTTGATCAACCTTTTCTTCTATCTAAAAAGCTTTGTATCTGGAGTTAACTCGATGGTATGATGAGTTAGGCTTGGGTGAAAACCCTTTATATCTTCATAGGTCCATGTGAATACAACATCATATCCTTGAAAAATATTAACAAAATTTTTTTATTTAGATATAGATCATACATTTCCTAAGTTTAATGATTTTCCCTCAACCATAACAATTGGTCTATAGTTAACTTTCTTTCCAGCTAGGTTCATCTTCTTGTCCTTCAACATATCCTCAAAATTAAAAATTCCTTCTAGGGTGATTAGCCTCTTAGGAAACTTTTTAGTTGCATGACTTGATTTCCATATTGGTCTCGTAGTATAGACTAATTTTTAACAAAAAAATCTACTTCATTTTTCAAGAAATTGACAATTTGTTGCTCACTCTCAAAGACTTGTCAATTTACCTGGTTTTTGGAATAATAGGCCTCACAAAAAGACTAATGTGTTTTCCTTATTATTTTCAATATGTGTAGGTATGCCAAATTTAACACCCACTATTGCAAGTCTATTAACGTTCTTGTTTTATCCCTAGGGATAGTTTGGATGCCAAAACCTTCAAAGCACTCAATAAAATCCCAAACTTTGTGTTTATAGGATTTGAGTAGACTTTTTTTTTGTTATACTTTGAGTTTTGATTTGATTGACAACCAAATAACTATCTCCAAAGACCTACAACAATTTTGTCTTTCTTTTATGTGCAAGTTGGAGACCTTGGGTAAGATCTTCATACTTAGTTATGTTGTTGGTGCAGCTAAATTGAAGTCTAAAAGAGAAGAAATACTTCTCCTTTCTAGGAGACACCAACATTACACCAACATTGACACCATTCTTATTTCTTGAACCATGAAAAATTATTTTCCATAGCCCCTCTATATCTTCTTGATATTTTATGAGATTGTGGATAGGAATATCCTCCTCATGTATGTAATAGGTTCCTAATGTATTTTATTTTCTTCATCAAATGGATCAAATTGGATGGAATTTCCCCAATCATATAAAAAAAATCAGGAACCTATTCTATGAGGGTAGATGGTTCATGAACAATACACTCCTCCTCTTGATCATGGAATGTACAATTCATATTTATGGGATTGGGATTGTAGGGCTCAATATGATTATTTTTAATAGGCTATGCCTTGATGGTCACTTTTGTACCATACCTTGTTTTAAATAGCATTTGGGACCAATTAGAAAATAATTTCCCACCAATTTTGGTAGTGAACTCCTTGGATAAACAAAAAAAGAACACAAGTAGGTATATGACTGATATATTGCAATAAAGTGCATTTGGAGTATGCATGCAAGGTTAAATTTAAATCTTTGATGACCCCTACTATCTTAACAATAGTGCCATCCAATTACACAACTCCCTTCATCATAGGTTCATATTTTATGCAAGGAGATCAACTATCTTCTTGGGAATAAAAGAACTACCAACATCTGAGTCTATCATATAATTATAAACTATGTGATCTGCAATAATCAAAAGACATAAAAGGGGGGCAGCTTACCAAATTTTCTTGAATTCCCTTTTTCCTTGGGCTGAACTAGGTTGACTATAGATTTTTTTTCCTTTTCTTACTATTTCTTTTGCTAATTAATTTATATATTTTAATGCCTTTTTAAGAAAATCCCATTGATATAGGATACAGAGGATTTCCCACATGGTGACATTCAGATTATCATTCTTCATTTGTTTAGCTATATTAAAAGAAACATTGCTAAAGTTTGAAGAAAATTTTAGAATATCAAACTCTAGCTTTCTTCATTGTTTGAATTGAGGTTGACTTTGTGCTTTGTTACCCTCATCAATAGTCTGATTTGACCATAGCATAGTTTTTTTTATCTATTGTACCTAAATATGTAGTCTTTTGAAATGGTTGTGAAGTTGATGCCTAAACATCTATGGAAGATGTTCCACCTTCCATTGCTCTTTTCTTTGCTCTTGTGTTTTGGGATATTGCATCAACACTTGGTTAATTTAAGCCACATAAATTTGCTTCATTCTAATTTACCAATGTGGATTCTCCTAGTATGTGACCTTTCCTACCAACATCTACTTGATTTATACCAAATTATTGTGTTGGAATAGAGGGTTCATTTTAAACCACTAGAGTTTGAACAAACTCTCCATTTTGATAAAAAAAATAGTTGTGTGGTTGATGCATGGATGACACCAATCATGTTCTTCTAGGTTCCTTTGAAGTGCTAGTAGTACTTAGATTAATAGTACTCAAGGGTCTATCGTAATTACATTAATTTTTCCCTTGATAAGGTTGCCTACTTTGTTGGTAATTTTGATTATGAGGGTAATAAAGTCTTGTATCTTGAGCTTGTTGCCTCTTTATTGTTACTATCTCATTACCAAGATTTTACAAGATATTTCACCTCAAGGAACTTATTTGAAGGTGCTACAAACTTATATGGTTGACATGTTGATGATATAGGGAGAGGTACCATAGTAGGTTATTGAGGTGGAAATTCTGGGAATAAGGGCATTGAAGGTCTTGGGGATATTTTACTGGCTTGAATGAGACAATTTTCTAACTTGATGGCAATATCATATGTATTTGGTATTCACCCCACCCATAGATTGGATCATAAAAAAAATATCACTATTAAGAGCCCTCAAGTAGTACAAGAAGACATGGTTAGGAGATACATTTTCCTTGAATTCTATCTCAGGTCTTCTGAAATTTGAAATTAAAGTGTCCCATGAATTTATGAGGGGCTCTTTTGATTGTGGTAAGTTGTTCAACTAGTGATAGATTGTCACTTTTATCCTCAAAATTCTCACATAGCTTCTATTACTTTGGTTTTGGCCACAACCCTCAAACCCTTGTGTTGCTTGAAAATTTTCTTAAGTATAAGCTTTGTCGGGCTTTCCTCAAGTTTCATGAACCTTAGCAGTTGCTGACAAGGTTATTTTAACCCCTTTTTATACTGATGCCCCTTTGAAGCCTTTGATTTTATTCTTCATTTTGTGTTGTTTGTCATCAATGAAGTTAGTATAACCTCCCCAAATGTCAATATCTTGTGAAAAATATCTAAGTCTAAACACTTTTCAGTCCATACTAAAGTTTCTATAACCTCTCAAAAGTCCACTTGTGAACAATAGTTAATCATGGAAAGTGAAATTTTATGTGTTTTAAGGACTCTCAAGGAGTTTGGTAACCATTGTCTATCCTCAACAAGGTTTCATGAACCTTTTCAAATGTCGATTATATTTGTGCTTTATTTAAAAGAAGCATAGGTAGGAAAGAATGAAGTTGTTGTAAGCGTGGCAGAGTCTGATGGCTTTTCTAGGATCTTCTTTAATGAGCAATAACAAGGAAGATATTTTGTAAGCATAACCATAAAGAATAAAATGTATAGAAAAGTAAAATGAACAAAAAACATCAATAGATGAAAAAAAAATTTAAAAGGTCAGTGCTTAGACATAAAGAACACAATATCGAGATACAAAAATTTATATTATATTTATATATATGTATACAGTATTAAAAAATGGTGTTTGTATTCAAAAAAATAAGGTATCAAAAAATTTCTTTCAAACACAGAGGACAAACATGAGGATGTGTATCCCCTCCACCAACTCTTGCAAGCATTCAATCTAGGCTGGTGAAAATAGGTTCTCATGAGATTGCACAAAGTAGGCAAACAGAAGAAGAGCCATCACCTCCTCTATAACGTCATGTAGAATTACAATGGAAATATAAATAGTATCTCCTACAAGGTTAGTTTAAGGAAACCTACTCAACCCTCTAATGGCTGCCCTTACTCGCATTAGGTATTTAGATCAGAGCAAATACCACCTATATTCCCCAATCTCTAAAGTGCGAACCACATTGTATACGAAGTGTTCAAGGATCTTTGCATTGTGAATATGGGCACGACTCAGAAACTTCTCCCCAAGGATCTTTCGTAGCACACCTTCTTCCACATCACTCTATATTGTGATACTTCTCTTAGTTGGTTCGCCATTAGCCTATAGAATGGACTACATTCTACATCCTCGATCACAAAAAAGTTTCTCTTGGAAGAAGTGTCACTCTCAATACTTTCCATCTCTTGGAATATGATTTGAATTGTGAGAATGAAGGTCATTTTCATTGAATTTATAGAAATTAAGTGTCATATCTGAGCTAGAGATTTCTTTGGGAATGGGTGAGTGCAAGGACAATGAGGTGGCTGGGAGATTAATTGTTGATGCGACAAGATTTATTATCAACCTTAGCTTCGATGTTTAAAATTTCAAGTTTCCCTCTCATATGGATGGTTCGCACAAATTAAATTACGAAGATATGCATAGTTCATTTAATTCAGGCTCTGAAAATTGCACCATTTATGAGTATGATAGGCCGCGGGGCAAGATTGTGGACAAGAAACGTTTCAGTTGATTTTCAAAATATTATTGAATGGGAATTATAATGATGATTATTCCTAATCATTAATATTCTTTGTTTATTGGCTTGTCTAAGTGGTGTATTAGTTTGCAAGAAATCGCTGCTCGACCCAATGACCATTACTTTAACTGCCAGGATCCAAGATTGGGGTTTTCCTATAAAATTTAATTCAAATGACTCACCAAGGGTCTAGATTTATAATTTGATGTGCACTATGATGTAACAAGGGGAAAGGGAACAATTTTGGAGTCCTTGATCCAACAAAAATAAATAAAAAAATTTGATACATACAGTAAAAGTTATGCATTATACGGTCGTGTTATGTCTGAATTGTAATTAATTTGACTTTGAAACTTGATTAAAGAAAAAATATTCAATAAAAAACTATCTAACCAAGTTGAAGCACTAGATATCGTAGTTATAAATCTAAATTTGAAAGAATTGGAATTTTATCTTTCAAGGAAAAAAAGTTATGTGTTATACGGTGTGCGTCACTTTTTAAAAATGTTGTTTTTTGAATAAAACCAATTTTCATGGGAGATGGAAAAAGAAGTGCAATCTGATTCCAAAAAAATTGAAAAAAATATTTTTAGAATCTACAGACAAAATATGACAAGACTCTAGTTTGCATCATCTTCAAATTCCTTATGGTTTAATTGCTATAGGTGCCCGAATGTGGAGATTGTGTTAAAAAAAAAATATCAGTGTCCAGTTTGGCCAAAAATTGTAAACCACTATTGTGGGATCACCCCTGCCCATTATCTCATCCTAGGCACCCTATATAAAAAGAATCAACAAGGAACTTACTCAAATTTCTAATCAATGCACTCAAGAGACATTTTTAAGAATAGTGCCCAAGTTTGACTCTAGATACAAGAGTCATTAAAATATTCAATGTAAAACATATATGACCTTAATTTAGTTCTCATACTTAAGATGACATGTCTTGGTGTGATCCCCCACATACATTAAATACATTTTTTTTCAATATTGCATACAAAGTTTTCATAGAGGATTTTCGTAGTTTGTAATAGATTATCCTAAGTAGAAAAAGGATTTTTATGTATCCTACAAGGATTGAAAGACTTTGGGAATGAAATGAGTCCTCTCTTAGCATTCACCTACCCACCTCGACATGTTGGCATAGTTGATTTAGCACCGTGATGTGTGAAATGTAAAATATTCCTATTGGAAAGTTTGCACTACTCTCAATGATGCATTTTGCAAGAATTCATTCATTATTGGCATAGTGGAATGGTGTTGAGTTGAAAAAAATTAAGATAGGGTAGTGTAGAGGGGGCCAACATCCACTTGTAGGTCCAAACATAACATTTGTAGATGTCACAAACTCCAAGAACTATACCATCATAGTTTAGCAATTTTCTCTTAGGGTTCTTAACAAACTATGAAAAAATAATGTATCCTAGAAGGATCAAGAGACCTAGGAAAAAATAGAGGCCTTCAATAGCATTCACATACCCACCTTGACATGTTGGCACAATCAATTTTTCCCCATGATGCATGAAATATAAAATATTCATATTGGCAAGTTTGCACTACTCCCAAATGATGCATTTTGCAAGAATGCATTTATTGTTGGCATGGTCAAATTGTGTCAGTTTGACCAAAACCAAGATAGTGTAGTGTAAAGGGACCTAACATCCACCTGTAGGTCCAAATGGAACATTAGTAGGTGCCACAAACTCTAAAAACTACTCCATCATAGTTTGGATTTTTCTTCTCTTAAGGCCCTTAAGAGACTATGTCAAGATAAAGTAGCCTTGAATGATTAGGAAACTTATGGAACCAACCAAGGCCCCTAAGAACACTCACCTATCCACCCCAAAGTTTTGGCATAGTCAATTTGGCCCCATGAAACATGTAACATAAAATATACCAATTGGAAAGTTTACACTACTCTCAAATGACACATTTTGTAAGAATACATTCATTGTTAGCATGGTCAAATGGTGTTGATTTGAGAAAAAATGATATGGGGTAGTGTAAAGGGACTCAACATCCACCTATAATTCTAGACATAAGATTTATAGGCTCCACAAACTCTAAGAACTAATCTATCATAGTTTGGTAGTTTTTTCCTCTTGGGGCTCTTAAAGGAGTGCTAGAATAGAGTAGGTTGGAAGGATCGAGAGACTTGAGGAATGAATGGAGGCCTTCGGTAGCATTCACCCATCCACCCCGATGTGTTGGTGCAATTAGTTTGGACCCACAATGCATAAAATGCAAAATATGGCTCACTTTTGGTTGTAATGTCTCTTTCAGAACCTTGCATTTTTCTTTTGGATATGACAGTTCCTTCCCAACCCTATATCATTCTTTTTGTTATGATAACTCTTCTAAAACCTTACACTTTATCTCTATTTGGATTAAAAGGTTTCACTTGTAATCATACACCCATCTTTTGACATTTACACATTGTTTATTGACATCATTAAGTAGTTGTTTATTTGTATTTCACATATTTATTAAGTGATATTAATGGAATTTGTGCTTGTAGGTCTGAAGATAGATTTATCATTACAAGGAGTATTGCAAATCACCACCTAATGCACATCTTCTATATGTGTGTTTGACATTTATTTTCATATTGACTACTTATTTAATTTGACATGCATAATTCATAGTAGATCACATGAAGCCAAAGTAGGAACAAAGTACACTAATGGGTAAACATGCATCCTTGACACTTTATGTCATTCATTTTGGACTCACTTAACCCTTTGTTGCTAATATAATAGTCTAACGTTGAAATGACATATTTATACGCAAGAGTTGGCATCTAGATTATGCTTAGTATCATTTTGAGTTCTTATTCCTAGTAGTCTAGACCCAACCCCCAAATCTATTATTTTTAGTCTTGGTTCAAAATTGCACATCCAACCTTGAGCCTAGTTCAAAAAAACACTTACAAGATTAACTCCCTTTTCCTAAATCTAAAATTTATCATGGGCTAAAAACAACTTTCCTCCAACTAGTTGTTGACTATTGACTCAAGTGTGAAGTAGTTAAATTTGAATGCTAAGGTGTTGTATAAAAAAGAACAAAGCCTAGTTCATTTGAAGAGATAAAAATCATGATCTACCATTGCATGATCATTACGAAAAGTATATAGAAGAGCACAATATCAATACTTTATTCACAAAAATATCTAGATATTTACATTTTATTTGACATATCTAAAATTATTTCAAATTGTTAAATCAATCAAAATACGCCATCATGTTTGAACACATGTATCAAGGTTCAAAGCTGCAAGTGTAGTACCATTCGTTAAAGTCCACAACCTTGAATTTTTGCCTCCATTTTATTAAGATGACAAAGACCATAGCATAACGTGGGGATGCATTATTCTCAAGAAACTTCCAAGCCCATCATCCATTGAGGTAGTCACAAACTATATTATAAGATCACTTTGATAGAAAATAAGAAATTAGTGGCCCCACCAACCAAAACCAGAAAGGGACTTCAGGCCATGACTGGTAGATATTCAAAATTTCATGATAAGTTATATGTGTGTATGGGAATAGTTGGTGAGTGAAGTGAGGACACCTCCTCCATTATTTCACCTTTGGTCAAGATAGTGCAGAAAGTCATCTGTCAAATGATCCATTCAGTCCTAAAAGGTGGGCTGGATGCACACTACCCCATATAAAACAATCTTGAAGAAAATGGATTGTGACTTATAAATGAAAGAGAATATCTTGAGATGAGCACGCCAGTCTGAACATACAGTAACCGGTCAGAGCGGAATACCATAAATATAAATCTCAACGCACCATTCGTTTAAAGCTCAACAGGCTGTTCATCTGCCCAGGTCAAGACTCTTCCAATTGGATTGAAAAGTTGCAAACAAGCTCATTGTCCAAGACAGTACAAGATAGCCATGAACAGCTCTGAATCGCTGAACCATAGGTACTAATCTTGTTATCTCTGTTTTTTTTTCTTGGGGGAGGGGCATCATCATTTTTTTGACTAGGACTAATCTTGTTATCAATTGATAGCCATGAACCGCTCCGAATCTCTGAACAATGTGTACTTCTTTTGTCATCTCTGTTCTTTTTGGGAGGGTTTCATCATAATGTTTCTTGACATTTAATCACAGATAATTTGAATTTCAGATGGTGGAAGGAGGACACAGTGGGAGTGGTAACAGGGGCCAGCAAGGGCATTGGGTATGCAATTGTTCGTCAGTTGGCAGAGCATGGGATCCATGTCGTATTAACAGCAAGAGATGAAGGGAGAGGTAAGGCTGCAGCCAAGACTCTCAATGATGAGGGGTTTCATAACGTTGTGTTCCATCAGGTAGATGTGCAGGATGAGAGAAGTATCCATGTGTTTGCCAGTTGGATGAAAGAGCACTATGGAAAACTAGATATCCTGGTATTGTATTATATTCTTCTTTGCTGCACAATTTCTTTATGTGTTTAGATGAAATCAACTATATTTTTGCAGCAGACTGGTTTCTTTTCATGACCATCCTTTGAGTAGACATCCTTTCTACAGGGCCCATCCCTTATGAACTTGCTCTTACAACCTTACTATGAAAATTTCTAACCCTTAATTCTGAAATTTTCTGTTTAAGTACAAATTATTCTTCTTTCTAGTCTACTTGATCTGTCATGGTATTACTTATCCAACTTTGAAAATACAGGTTAATAATGCTGCAATATCAGGACTTGCAATAGATTATGACATTTTGAAGGCCAACAATGCTGATCCCACCAAATTATTTGTATGTACTTTATCTCACTTTAATTAGTCAAGGTTTTATTAGATTTGAGATCATCTTACTAACTTTTTAACCTTCTCTTAAAAGACTTCCCTTGGAAGCACAGTGGAAGGAATATCTGACTCTTATGAAAAGGCAAAGGAATGCATTGAGATTAACTACTATGGCACCAAAAGAATGGTGGAAGCATTTCTGCCTCTTTTGAAACTTGCTGGTGAAGGTGGTGGTAGAATTGTAAATGTATCTTCTGGTGCTGGGGTCTTAGAGGTATGTGTTTAAATTTTTATTTATTTTTTAAGACTGCAGGAATTAGGTAGGCTCCCTTATAATCTGCATGTATCTGATAAACTTTTTTCACATATAAATTATTTTTATCTTTAATGAAATATTTAAAATAATCGAATAGTATATTTATCTTGAATTTAAATAATAGATAATATATGCAATCTTTCTTAAATCATTTACTCATTTATTTATTTTTGTTTATTTGATATTTGTTATAGCACATTCCAAGTGAGACTTTGAGGCAGCAGTTGAGCAACCTCAATGATTTGACAGAGGAAAGAATAGATGCATTTCTCCATAGTTTTTTGAAGGATTTTCAACAAGGATTATGGATAAGTAATGGTTGGCCTGTTTCACATCCAGCCTATTTCATTTCTAAGGCGGCTCTAAATGCTTATACCCGTCTTCTTGCACTTCAACATTCTGATTTGTATGTGAACTGTGTTCATCCGGGATTCGTAAAGACTGATATAAACTTTAATGCGGGGAAGCTATCAGTTGACGAAGGAGCAAAAGGTCCTGTCATGGTAGCCCTTCATCCTCCAGGCTCACCTTCTGGTCAATATTATAATCAAACAGAAATAGCTAGCTTTGATATTTTACCTAAATAAAAGGTCTATAGAATGGAAATACAATAAAACCTTTTAAAGTTTGTTTAATGTTTTAATACTTTTTACAAATCTAAATTTAATGAAATGTCTTTCCACCATTGATGAAATGATTGTATATGTAGCTAGTATAGTATACTTTAATAGATATGTAATAAATTATAATTTAGCTTCATGGAAGATGTGTATTAATTTAGTAATTAGTTATAGAAGAGGAGATTAAAAAAATACTTTTAAGCCCATTTTTCAAGTTTTTATCTTTGATTTTTCATTTAATATTTTTATAGAATAAATTATGGTTAGAGATTTCTTTGGTTATTGTAGTAGAAGTTAATAAATAAAAAATATAACTCTGGGAAGAGGCAGCAATTAGAGGATGTTAGTTGGCATTTGGGTGTTATTATAAAACAAATTCTAAATTTGTGTACTTCCTTGGATTTTGTTTCTTTCTGTCATATTCTGCGTGAATGGAATGGGTTGCGGATTGTTTGGCTAAATGGGCTTCTCATCATTTGCAAGATTGGAATATTGTGGAAAGGGGTCAATTACCCCCAGATTTGTCACAAAAGTTGGACCAATTAGTGGAGATTGATAGGGATGTGTAATTCCCTTTTTTTGTACTCCTCCTTTTTGGATTGAATAAATTTTTACCCCTCTTTTAATTTAAATTAGTAGATATCTTTTTATAAATTCACATAAGAATGATTTTATATCAAAGTTCCAATTAAATAATAGTATTAAGTATGATTATTAATTTGAAAAGAAATAAAACATAATTATCAAATAATTTAAATAAAATAAATAAATAATATTGAATGGTGAGTGCGTCTGGGAAGCCTCGAAGAGTTCAGGTGTGTGCACTAATAACATGTCTGAAATGGAGGCTTTTTGGCTCATATTGCAATTATGCATACAGAATGGTATTGATGTTGTCGAAATTGAGGGGGACTCTATGCTCTGTATAAAGGCGATAACCTTAGGAAGCTCCCAAAATTGGCGAATAAATGATTGGATTTCACAAATTAAAGAATCTTTAGGAAGGCTAACAGACTATACTCTGTTCGCACATTTATAGAGAGGCAAATTAGGCTGCGGATTTTCTTGCAAACTCGGGTGTGGTGCAATTAGAAAAAATTGTAATGGGCTCTACAACAGTACATTGGTCGGGCCTGCAAGAAGTGATCTCAAAAGATATTATGGGTTGTCGAGCTGCTTCGTGTGTTCCTACCAAGAGCTCGTGATTTCGAAGTCAGGAGGGATACTACATCACCGTACTGGTTAGATAGATTATGGAAAGATTTGGGGTATGATGTGTCTGGCGGGTATTTGGTGCGCCTTGGTTTCTTGGTGCTACCCTTGTGGCTATATAGTGTCGGATACCCTGTCCAAGTGCTTAGTGTGTGGAAGTTTTGGAGACCTGGTCATTGAGTTAATATGGTGTTTCAGTTCGGTTTGCTTTGTCAGTGTGCCAAGGAACCCATGTCTGTGCAGTGCAGGAGACTTTTCATGATTCAAAACCCGGTGGTGCACGATGCAGTTGTGGATCTGGTTTCCTCATTCTTGAACTTGAATCAACATTGGTGTGATGGAAAAATATATGAAGTAATGATTGGCGCCTTGGTTGATATCACTGAGTCTAGAGAACAAGAAGTTGAGCGGCTTGATAGGTTCGTGGCACTGATGAATGTTCATGTGGTCGCCAACCCTACGCTGGAAATGAGGACGGATGGATGGGTGAGTTTTCTACGTTTATATTTTGATCCTGCAATGTTGAGCGACGAGGAGGTCGATGGTAGTGAATAGGATGTGGCATGATGGGAGGCTTCAATAAATTTCATGGTTAATGCTTGGGAGGTCTTCCATGCTGGGGTCAAGAACGCTAACCTGGCGGCTTTCACAAGATTCATGGATTCTAGTCACTCATGGTTGGGTGAAGGCAGCCTGAATAGGCTAGTTAGGCTGGGTGACCTTCTGGCAGTTATTTACCAGCTTCTGGTGGATTAGTTATTTGGGTCATCACTTTGCTAGTTAAGTCTATTTTCAGGCATTCAAATGTCAATTTCTATCTATACATGGGAGCTAACCCCTTGGTAGTACTCATCTATAAAAAAAATAAAAAATATTGAATATTTCATAATTGTGTAATTGAGATAACAATAATATTATATGTATTTTTTAAAATATTAAAAGAATAATTAAAGACTATTTTTTAAATGCAACAATGGAGTACTTTATTGAATACTATGTTTAAATAGTCCAAATCAGTGCTTCATAATCATATTTAAGATTTGTTGTTCAAATAGACAATATAATTGTTCATTCTATACTCTAAATCAAATTCACATTTATGCTTTAAATTGACTTTCACTTACAAAAAAAACTTGTATACCTTTTAATGTGTGGAATATGCTCACCTCACTATCTCAACCTATAAAATATTAGTGCCCATTTCAGAATTCATGGTCTTATTCTTATATATCTTGTCAGGAGTTTATAGTATAAGATTTAGGGAATTTGATTCTTTGGGTCTCAATTAGAAGTAGATTAATAGGGATTAAATTTTTGACAATTACTATAATTCATATAAAATGAAATCACTAAATTTTGAGTAGTTTTCTAATCTTATAGCTTTGCCTCTATTTTGAAGAGCGAAAAGTGCTCTCCAACCACCCAAATTTATTTTCCTTCTACAAGTTTCCTAATTGAACTTGTTGTTGAAGTCAATCCCCAAGTATTTATACTACAAATTACTTCTTCTATGATATTACCTTCAAAATAAAAGTCAAACTAACTCTTTTTTCTTTTATTAGAGAATATCATGATCTTAGTGTTGCTAATATTAGCATGCACACCCACATCTTTACAAAAGTGCTCAAGAGCCACCAAATGTGCTTGCAACCCTTGAATAAACTTAGCAATCAAAATAAGATTGCCAATGCACAAAAGATGCTTGACAACATACTCTCCCAAGGGAGCAACATCCCCACTTTTTATATTCAACCACTCCTCAAGTTTGTAAATATAAAGGACAAAGAGAATAGGAGATAAAGGGAAACCTTGCTTAACCCCAATATCACTTATGGAACTCTCTTAAGTACCTTCTTGAGTTCTAATTTTTACCCGAACCTCCTCATAAAGCCTATGGAAAATTACACTAAATTTCTCTAGAATACCAAGATCCTTCATTCTACACCATAACTTGTGTCTAGGACTATGTCAAAAGCCTTCTTGAAATCAACAAAACAACATTAAGCATCTTCTTTCTCATCCAATTTTTTTCCAATGATATGTCTCAAAGTGATACAATGATAATAGTGCATTATGACTTGGTAATGTCAAACCTTGCACTCAATTAATACCATTCCTAAATATGTCAATGTTATTGTGTGTGCGCATTATGATTCCCATAAAAGAAAAAAAAAATGTGACTGTAGACACCTAAAATATGACCTTACCCAACCACACCTAATTTTAGCCTATCCCAAGCCATTAATTAAATAAATATTTATTATTTATTTAATTATTTCAGTCCTTTCCCCAAAATTTATCTTAAACCTTTAATTAAATAAATATTTACATTTATTTAATTATTTTTCCCTTCACATGATCTAATTAATTAAATAAATATTGTATTTATTTAATTAATTCCACTTTATCCCTCAATCCTTTTCTATTTAATTTTATCTATTGATTCCATTCACATGGATCACAATCTAAACTTGCCATCATGTGACAAATATCCCTCTCACATGACTAACTAAGACCTTGTCTAGAGATTCATTGAACATAGACACTTCCCAAAAGTCAAACTAACTTTTCATCTCATCCCTCCATTTCATATCCCACCTCTTAATCCTACCCACTCACATAAGGATGTTTCCCTAATGCATTTCCTAAGCCTAGCCCTTATCCCTCATGTGACACTTGTCACATGACTACAAGTTTGATCCCAACTCTAGTCCTGAATCAATCTTAGCCATCCATTATGATGACACTTTTTTTAAATTTTCTTGGCCTTTAGTTTTTTCCTGTATTCTAAGCTTTTGAATGACATAAATGTGCTTGGGGTTGATATAAATATTGTTGTGGTCCCTTAGTTTGGGTCTAAAACCCTAAGAAACCTTAAAGCCCTAAAGTTTTAAGTTGTGTTCCTGCACTTTTATTATATCTGCATGTTAACCTCCTATGGCACATTGTCGATACATTAAGTCACAACATTGAGTCTCTTATCCATCCACATATTGGCCCCTCATACCTAAGGTTACTGCCTAAGCCCATGAGCTGAAATGATTTATTAAAAAGCCTAAGTATTATATCCACACATTTATAAAGTTGGCCCCTCTCATTTCCTAGTGGCTTTAAGTTGTTATTAAAGCACATGCATTTAAATGCCTTTAAGTTATCCACACCTACCCCTCACATGAATATTTTCTTAATTAAAAATCCTACAGAAGCAATCAAATACCGACATATGGCACTGTTCTATTAGATTTTGCAGTTTCACGAAGGATTTATTACTAAAGGCAAAAGCTAGTTGTGGAATCGTGGAAATGACGACACATGGCATATTAAGTGTTGCTTTCCACCATGAAGCCCTTGTAAAGGTCCCACCAATTCCTTTGGAAAGTTTTAAGGCATTCCATCATTTTTGGAGCCCCTTAAGGAGGACCCACAAGCACCTTGTGAAAGTTTGAAAGAGAGCCATGTGGCACATCCCCAATAATATTCTATTAGATCCATCTAGAGGAAACCACATGGCATCATTTTATTGGATTTTTGTTGTTCCATGAGACATTTTAATGAAGGCTTATATGAAGCTTGCAGAAGTGCAGAAAAGGGATAGGTATCAAGTTTTTGAGCTATCAAAGGGACATATGCTTATTTCCCATTGATCCCAACAAGTCTTAAACAAAATGAGGATTCTAAAGTATAAAAGTTAGATGTCGTGTGGCACAATCTTAAGGCATTCTGTCATTCTGCGATCTCTTTCTAGTGGTCAGATCTTCAGATTGTGAGAGCATGGAAAGCCGCCACATGGAAAAAGGTGGCTGAACTACTTTGTCTTCTCTCATGACGACGTGTCTTTTGTTGAGTTGTAAAGGAAATCTCGCATGGAGAAATTCTATTGGTGGATGATCTCTTAAACACATGTCAAGATATTCAAACCAATCAAATTGGTAGCAACCATTAGATGTTGGCTTTTTGCTCAATGATCAACTACTCATGTTCAAACTCAGCAAACAAGTAGTTGTGTTCTCTAGCTCATGTGAGTTGAGAGTAATGGTGAAAAATATGGCTTTCAAATGAGTCATAAATGATTTTTCCTCCATAAAAGATCAATCCTATAAATTGAACCATTCACTTGGAATTTTGAGCATCTAGCAAGAGGAATTTGTAGTGTTCAAAAGCACTCCATAGCAATTAGGGTTTTTGAAAGTGAAAAAAAAAAGTATATCTGAGACTAGAAAACTCACTCAATTTATTGTTATAGGATTATCAATTGTGTTGAATTGAGTTCTAAAAATGAAATATGGATTATCAATTGTGTTGAATTGAGTTCTAAAAATGAAATTAGGTTAGGGTACATAATTTCACCTTGAATTATTTTAAAATTGCCTTAGTTACTACTTAGTGTAGACATAGAAAATGTACTGATTAACGCCACACATTTGATCCTGACTACTAACACTGTTTCATCCTAAATCATCCCTCAGTCTAACCATTTAATCAATGATTACTCCAAACTTAGTTGTGTTCTCTATTGTGAAGAGTTCATCAAAATGATTTTTCCTCCCAATCCTAATTGAATTCAAATTTTGAGCATCTTTTGTAGTGTTCAAAAGCACTCCATAGCAATTAGGGTCTGAGACTAGAAAACTCACTCAATTTATTGTTATAGGATTATCAATTGTGTTGAATTGAGTTCTAAAAATGAAATATGGATTATCAATTGTGTTGAATTGAGTTCAAAAATGAAATTAGGTTAGGGTACATAATTTCACCTTGAATTATTTTAAAATTGCCTTAGTTAATTAGTGTAGACATAGAAAATGTACTGATTTTTGATCCTGACTACTAACACTGTTTCATCCTAAATCATCCCTTCTAACCATTTAATCAAATTCCCTTGTTTGATTAAATTCATCAATAATTAATTAAATCATTTATTTGATTAAGTCACTCTATTCCATTAATTAAATCAATCAACCTGAAATTATCTCTATTTAATTAAATAATTCTTTTTATTTGATTAAATCTCTAAAGTCATCCTATTGAATTAAATAAATTAACATTTGTTTGATTTGATCTAACTTTCACCTTCTTTAGTTAAATAAATCAAAAAATATTTATTTAACTATCTCTAAATCCTTTTCTTCTCATATTTGATTTAAATCAATCGATAAATCTAAGTCAAATTTGCCACACCAGCTAATCTCTCATTAAATTAATTAACCTTGATTAATTTAATCTCTTCTCATGTCCCATCCTCTAGCTTTTGCAACTTGCACATGAAAATATATTTAATTCATTTATTAAATCTCTATTTTCTCTCAAAAGGCATAAAAAATGGAATATTCCTCAAATTTGAATTCAAAATCCAAGTGGACTTTATCCTTCCAACAAGGCATTTACTCCACCTAATAATTCCTCTTGCCTTGAGCCAAGCGACATTCAATGCATTTTCTTTCCCTCTTGCATGTCATTTCAACAATTTCAAATTCCACCTAATTGCATTTATTGACACATTCTTCAAAACTTGCACATCCTTCATCCATTCACATGTTGACAAGTGGCATCTTTCTATTAGTTGATTCTTAGTCCCACATTGCTCCATTTTGGACATCTCTTCACCTTAATATTCTATAAATAAGAGGCTTTATTCCTCATTTGATCATCTACAACTTGAGTAAACTTACTATAATCAAATCCATAGCAATCTATCATCAACTTCATCCAAGCATAGTTAGGCTTTTTGTGAATTTTCAACATGGAGCTCCATTGAAGTCATCATCACAAGCATGCATCTTTCATCAATCATCTTCATCACATCATTGGAGTTGGGAAAGGGCCAATTTTCACATCAAATTGGCACCGATTCCCCCATGGGATCGATAGTTTGCATTACTTTCAATAGGATTTAATCTACTTTCTTGTTCTTTCATTATATTCTTGTTTTCATTCCTATTTTGAGTTTTGTTAATGGATTTCATGGGGAATCCTTGTTCTTACTTGCATATGATCTACTAATGTGTTTGTTTATGGTGTTTTGAAAGTATTGGGATTGGGGTTCTACACTTAGAATTTTCAAAAAAACCTAGAACCTGTCACTAAAAACCCTAGTTTCTAAAATGAACCAAATCCATAAGTCCACCATGAAGCCAACCCTTCTCTTCAATTCCAAAAAGAACCCTAAATGAGGACTTAATTGCGTAATTACTAGGCTCGTCTTCAAAGAAAATTAAGGCTCATAGCCCCATTGTTATGGAAGGATTTGTAGATGGTGCATGTGAATGCAGAGATGCGAAATTCCTATGGGTGGTTGGCAATTGTTCTGTCATTGGTATGGAAAGAGGAATTCCAAGGTCCCAATTTCTAATGTTTGGACCTATGACTTGGGGAAATTGATAATTCCCAATGTCTTTATAGATGTGGATTTGCTCAAGGATATGGTAGTGAATTATGATGAAAATATAAGGGCAATTAGGGCTATAGGTGGTGGTATTCTGGTTAAGATTGACAAATTATATTTGTAAAGTGTTCAAATTAAACCTAGTTTCATGTAAGGCAATTGACTTTGACACTTTCAAGCAAAAGTATCAACAAGATAGAAGTAGTTTCAAAGATTTATGGTTGCCTAAGCATAGGGCCAAGGGTTTTGATAGAAAATCTATTAGAATTCCCCCTAATGAAGTAGAGCCCTTCAAATTGGATACTTTTTAGGACTATTTATTAGAACATATTATGCTTTGTGCCAAGTTTTGGGGGGCGATAAGTAGGAGAAGATTCCAATTCATCTCAAGTACATGGCGGTAGATATCTAAAATCTCCTAGTAAATGATGAATTTGACTATACAACTCACATTGCAAATGCCATTCACAAGAAACTACTGGAGATTACAAGGAGAAGCAAGATGGTCACATTCAGATGGTACCCCTTGTGCCATATGTTCTTATATGTAGGACAAGGGGAATAGAGTCGCATTGTAGATTCATGATGATGATGGTCAAGGTAATTCTATCATAGTCTAATGTTGGACACATGTATCATATAGAAATTGTGAAGAGGCAAGTTTTGTCATTTTTTAGAATAATTTTGCAAGGAAGGTGTTATCACTCTTGGGAGTTGCAAAAGTTAATTTGTAGGAGATCTTGGATTTCTTGAGGCTGATAGAGAGGAGGCCTATGTTAAGGATGCAACATAATTGGGGGGATTTTATTTCCATTCAAATTGCACAATAGTAAGGGTATATGGATGCCTTGTTGGACCTCACATCTTGCCAAGATATGTGCCTCTCAAAATTTTATTTCTAGAGACAATATATAAATTATGTGAGACTAACAAGTTTCACCTAGGTGGATAAAAGAAAGGCTCTTTCTTCCCCTATATCACAATCGTTGTTGACTTCAACATGAACAGAGAAGACTTTGATACGCTATAACCTATGTTGAAAAAGTATAAAATGGATCAAGAGATTACAAGAAATTTTGACTCTAAGGGATTTATTCATCAATTGAGGACAAGCATTAAAAGGTCACAATACTTGCACCAAGTGTACTTCAATGAATATGTCATCAAAAATTGTGAAGATGACAAAGAGGTAAATAAAATCAAAGTAAAATGGATAGATTTCAAAACAACTGAGCAAGAAAAAAAGAAGAAGATTTCAAATTATCAAGGTGCCTATGCAGAGATAAGAAAGGATTCCAATGTGATTTGTAATTTTGTATAACAATACTAGAATTTAGAACCCAATACAATGAAAAATTTTGCAAGCAAATTATCTCCTAAATGTACTTGTCTTCATAATTTATGAATAAAGTTGACCAAGGATCTATTTTTGTTCATCTTTTCAATCTTTCTTGTGTATAAATGTTTCTTTTATAGCTTTTACTCAAGCAATAAATTAAATATACTTTATAAGAAATGTTGAATGCTTTAGGTATTTACATGGATTTGTAAGAAGAATTGTTTGCAAAATTTTGAGGGATGATAATGTAATGAATTATCATCAAGCTTTAGTGTTAGAATCTATATTTTATGTAGGGTTTTCAATTATGTTTCCCTTGACTCTGTGACCTAGGTTTAAGGAACCAGTCTGAATCAGAGGATATGATTATAATCTTCATGATCAATAAACTTCAATGAACAATTTACCTTTCAAGCAATATTTATTACATGTTCTTAGGTTTGAAATGCATAAACTCCAAGAATCTAGCTCATTCACTGTGTTTATATGGAATTCTTAATTAATGAGAGAGAACATATATGTTTAAAATAATATTTGAAGACAATGGTAAGGAATCTTAAGAGATATTGTAAAGGATCACCCTCCTACATTTTATAGACCTTAAAGTGCATAGGAGAAAATTGTGAAATCCTTCTCCTATTTGTTAGCTAGTCCCCTAGGAAAATTAAGTATGAGAGTTAGCTATCCTTTAGATTGTCTTGAGAATCATCTAGGATATTAAAAAACACCAATAGATTGGAAACTCTATTGGGGATAACTCAGATAACTTTGGTTAAAAATTGTCTTTCTAAAGATATACAAGATTTTCAAGTCTTAGTGTACCCAGAGATTGATAGTTGTGAGATTTTCTTTACCCATTTGAGTCACCAATAGATTGGAAACTACGTTGGGGACATACTAAATTGCTAGCTCAAGAATCTATGAGATCTCCAGTTATATTTGGTATATTCATATGAAGTTCCTTTTTGTTGCTCCAAATTGGTTTGTTGCCTCTTCTTGCAATTTCTCTAAAAATTATGTGAATCTTTAATTCCCTTAATTGGGTGGCAACTCTGAAAGTCTCCTTGTCAATGCAAGTGAAAAAGTGAAAGAGAAACAAAGAAGATAAAAGAAATCATGGATGGAAGAAGATCCTTGTTCAAGGAAAATCCTAAGAGAAATCTGAAGAAAAAATTGCCTCCTAAAAGGAAATCATCATGGAAGAAGAAATATGCAAGTCTGATCCTCCTCCTGGTACTAGATTTGCTTATGAAAGTACCAATAATAGTGTTGAAAACTTGTTAGAATTTGGAATGCTTGAGACAAATGAAGATAATGTGGTAATAAGACCTCCAATAAGTAGTGATCCTATAAATCTTGTTATGATGGCTAGACAAATGAGACAAAGAGAAAGGGTCATCCAAAGAGAATTTGATGATCAGTATGGTACCCAAAACCAAACTAATAATCTTGGCATGTCCAAACAAAATCCTCAAGAGGATAATTCATTTATGAACCCCCTTGTCCAAGAACTTGCTCACTTCTCGCATATAAATCCTAACT
Organism: Sequoia sempervirens; assembly: GCA_007258455.2. Lineage (NCBI taxonomy): Eukaryota > Viridiplantae > Streptophyta > Pinopsida > Cupressales > Cupressaceae > Sequoia > Sequoia sempervirens. The sequence continues at coordinate 323,804,323 of VDFB02373365.1, forward strand.
TATCTAATGTTGCCACAAGCATAGCCCACACTACCCTAAACATAGCCCACACTGCCCCAAAAACCTTAGTATCTAAGGGCTTACTTCAGTCAGAAGATGAATTGTTGAAATAAGTACTTGACCTTCAAGAAGAGATGATCAAATTAGAAGAAATAAAAATTAGACATGATATGAGTATAAGAGATGAAATGAAATGGAAATTTGAAAGCATGAAGATTGCTTGCAAGCTTGATATTTCTTCTAGTTTTGCATTATCAAATCTTGCAACAAGTAGCAACACATTGAATATCCCTCTAGGCTACTCTCATAAAAATACATGGAGTAGTTCTATTGTAGCTAGTACAATACCAGTTACTTCTCATTCAAATGTTGCATCCTAAATTGTAGACAAGGGAAAAATTCCCCAAAATGTCAATGCTACAATGAACTCAAGTTCTTATGTAAATCCAACAATTCAAAAAGCCTCTACTTCTAGAATCCATGATTAGAAAAGAATTGAATTATAGAAGGAAGTTAAATACCTCAAAGTAGAGTTAGAAAGAATGGAAAAGGGTCATGCCATAATAATGGGTCCCAAACTTGGACATCTTAATTTTTTCCTGAAATCATATATTTAAAAAAAAAAACTAATGATTTAAGCTTTGAGGGATTCCATCTAAAGGTTTTTAATTTAAGAGGATTAAATAAGACCCCCTTAGATCAAACCCCCTTGGATAGAACCCCTCTAGTCTTAAAACAAACCCACAATAGAGTCTCCTTTGCACCTATCAAAATGTTGGCAAAAAACACCTTTCATTTACCTTTTGAGGGATTAAATATCATTTGGAAATTATGTTTAGTAAGTATGTAGCTCTTATTATAAGCTTTCCAAAAAGTATAATTTTAAATTTTTTTAATTTTCTTTTATATTTATATTGTATTTCTTGTGAATTTTGTTTTTTACTAAACATCAAGGTGTTTGTTTCACACACACAAAAAAAGGAAAATAGAAAAAAATATGTGTGCACTAGGTATTAATGTTCTTGTTTCATCAAAATAAATAAAAATTAATTTCAATACATATAAAACAAGTTATGCATGATGACATCCACCTATGTTCCGATTATAATTACTTTGACTTCAAAAACAAATTAAAAAAACCTATGCAATAAAAAAATATCCATGCACTAGATATTGATATTAAAAAAAAAAAGATATTAAAAGTCTATATTTTAAAAATTATAATTTTATCCTTTCAATAAAAAATTTATGCATGATGGCATAAACGTCACTTTTTAAAAATGTTGTTTACTATTAAAATAAGTTGCTAAAAGTTACATAAAAAAATTCACAATTTATTTCTAATTTTTTTCAAAAATATATATTTAGAATCTACACACAAATCCTCACAAGTCACTAGTTCAGATCATCTCCAAATTATTAATGGTTTAGTTGCTATAGGTTTCACAAAGTGAAATGTTCTAAAAAAATGTTGATATTAATATCCAAATTAGCCAAGAAGTGGGACATGGTATTGTGGGATGACCCAAAACATTGGGGTTAAGGATGATATGCAAAAGACAATAGAATTTTTAAAAGAAACATATCAATTTGGAAACCTTACAATCTCTAATTGTAATCCTCAAAACCACCTACTACCTTTTTCCAAAGTATTCCAATAGTTGACCTTATTAATTAATCTCAAATAGGCTAGAGCATGCCTTAACCTAACCCTCAATCATAGCCACAAGAAAGTGTTCAACCACAAAATTTGGGTGGTTATAGATAGTATGGTCAATAGTAGCAATGTAACACCAATCTGAATACTCAGTCAAGTGGGAAAAATGCTAACCCACAAGGAGGTCAAAATATTGTTGGTCAACAACCTAATGCTCAAGGAAATCCTCAAATGAATCCTGTTGCAGGGAATTTTCCTACAAGAAGACATTTACAATTAGAAAGATATAGATAGTTGGATTTCACTAGTATTCAAGGATACCCTAACCCCTATTCCTAATGAAATAAGAAATATCTTATTCAGATTCTCAAGGAACAATGCAATTTCAAGTAAAGATCACTTGAGATCATTTTTGAATATGATTGATGACTTTGAGGTTGAAGATGAAGATGTTGTCATTTTGTGCAATCTCCCATAGAAGATGCTAGGGATTGGTACAAAATTTTGCCTCAATCTAGTATTGGGTCGTGGGAAGAGTTCAAAAGGGTGTTCAAAGAGTAGTATGGTGAGAAAACTAACCCAAGGTTTATAATTAATGAATTCACTAGCATTACAAAAGGATACAATGAGTTGGTTTGTCAACATTTGGACTCAAGATGATAAAATATCCTAAAGCACTTGTGAGGCTATTTTAGTCCTAGGGAGTAAAATAGGCTAACACTTGTTGGCAATCTTTGAGGGTGCTTTTCTTGCTAAAACTCATAAGACTATTAGCCTTCCATATCCATTGGACATAGGAGTCAAATAAACTATGAAATAAAACTTAAAACATGCTTAACAACCAACTATTTACACCTTAAGGAAAACCAACTAAACAAAAGAATAGGAAAGAAAACTACTCAAAACAACACCTAACTAGTTGTGCTTTAGAACTTGGAGAAAAAGAAATCTAAGACATTGTGCAACAACACTTATTGAATTGAAATAAAACACATCCTATCTTATACTAACCAAGAGACAATATTGTTTAAACAAAACCATTAATTGGTTACTTGAAATAACTTCCTTTTCTCTGAAATTTGCAATGCTTCATATTTTTATGATCAACCAAATAGATATGAAGCACATGAACACACTCACTTACCCTTTGAATTTGAGCATAAATAATGTTTATTTAAAGTGTATAAGTAAGTTGGAGCTAGTACTCTTCAGATGCAACTTTATGATTGGGTGCAAGCATGACCTGTGATAGATTATTCAACTCCATCTTGGCTAGATTTTTGATAGGAAATCCTTGCAAGAGAACAAAATTTGAACTCTCATTATTGGTTTCTTGCTTGTAGGTTGATACTTTGTCACCTTACTAATTTCTGAAGTCTATTTCTTCTGACATATTTGACAAAAATCCATGTAGATTTTGGCATATGTTCCTACTACTCATGATTTCCCTCTTCAAGAGATGATGACTTGATATCTAAGTTTGTAAAAACTGTCTCTAAATCATCCCAAAATAAGTCTTCTTTGAAATCTTCCTTGCTTTTATGTATGAGAGGATTGATTTTGACTTCATAGAAACTCTCTTGAGGATTCATAAAAACATCAAGGTCATCTTCTTGAAGTAGGGGTTTTTATTTGATATCATGTTCATCTTGACCCACAACCTTGTGTGTTTTCATCTCTCTATTTTATAAAATAAGGTTGTTTTCATTTTCCTCCTCATGGACCAACATCTTGTCAAAGTTGATTATATCTTCTTGTTGATCCAAAACTTGTGTTGATGCTAACATTTGTATGCTCTCTTCATCCTTGTCAACAAAACAAAGAAGTTTATCGAATAATACTATGAAATGTTCATTTTCATTACCTCCTTCTAGCTTTGTACCTTTCTATCCCAGTTGACCATTCTTCTCATCTTCCTTGAATTATCAACAAAATGAGGTAGTTGATCAAATAAAAATGCCAACTCTTCCTTTTCATTACTACCTATTTCCTCAATGTTCTGCTATTTTAGATCAGTATTTTTTCTTTCTTCTTCTTGGGAGTATGATTTTTTAACCTTCACATGATGTGCAAGTTCATCAATCAATTGTTCTTCCTTGGTCTCAAAAGCTTCAGTTTTTCTACTCACTAAACCATCTATCTTGCCATACAATAAGTACACCTTTGTAAAGTTAAATGTTGTTAGGACAAGAAGGTTGATTTAGTTGATGATTTTGAGAAATTTCTTGAGCTTCTTGAGGTAGTAGAATTTCTTGAGGGGGCTCTTCTTGAGGAATAGTAGGGAGTTCGCTTAATAATAGGTCCTTGCAATAGAAAAATACCTCCAAAACTTGGAATTTCAAATTTAGGACACTTACTTGAGTATTCAGGAGGTTTATCTTGCTTGAATCTTGGAAACTTGAACTGAGGAACCTCCTCTTTCATATGTTGATCCAGTGTTGTAAGAGGTGTTTTCCTAAAATTGTAACAACCCTAATGTTCTTCACAATAAAATTTCCAATGTTTTCACCTTAAGTGAATAAAAAATGATTTCATGTCATAGAAATAATTTTTTTTCTTCCAATAATGTAAATTACATACCTAATTGAAATAACAAAATTTCCAATTTGTCATTTTAATTCCAAAGTAATTATACAAATCTTCCCAAAACATAGATTTCATATTGAACAAAGATGTCATACAATATTCAATAAGGATTCCATTCCAATATAATAATTTAACAAATTACAATATTTTGAGAGTGTACACTATTAAAAGCACAACTCCACTGAGCTTCAGAGCATAAGATATAGATGGTCCAAGAATCCACCTTTCAAACCATTGGTCTCCTATCGCTTCTCGAGGAGGAGAAGTATCAATCAAGCATTTTTCTGCCAACCACAGACTTATATGCAGTCCCCCATACATCTATAAATAACAGATGGCCCTATGCTTCGATGAAGAGATTGGTTGGGTAATCTCGTACGACATAACACTCTGAGCTTAATGTTGTGCCCTACATGACTAGGATTTATAACCTATGCTAGGTACCCCTCATGAATTTAAATGGACACAGTGAACTGATAATGGAGCCCCCGAAAATTACACTACTTTGGCTAAAGTATTCTCACTCAGTATAATTGAGTGATGGTATAACATTCACTTACACTATAGCAACCTCCTTTTGACTTAAGGCCTTTATATCTATGCTTAGGAAATCCCTCTCCATGGGAAATCTACTCCCCAAGATAACCTATCTCTTTAATAACTTAAGGAAACACAACTCATAAAGCAAAGTACTAGTTACCTCCCTTCACTGGACAACAATCCCAGGAGTAATCTACTAGCTGTCTAGCATAATCAAATATCTAGCTATGGGTGTCCCTTAAGCTACCCATGTTTAATCATATCTAGTATAATAATAATATTAATACCTATGACAATCAATCTCTCCTATCATGGAGTAAATAAAAACACAAAGCATGACCTCAATTAAAGAGTTGTCATAACAATAAATGATTTCATTCGAGAGTATCACCTATTTGACTAAAAGGGTTAAAGCTATGAATAAGCCTTATGCTTCCCATGTTTATTCATATCTAGTATGTAATACTTATGATAAAAATAATCATCCTATTATGGAGTAATTATAAGCATTTCACAAACAATATATGAAACTTCTACTTTCTTTCAAAGTAAACAATAATTTTCTCTAAATGCAAGTAACTATGATAGACCAGTTTAAACAATCAAGAAACAACTCTTTCAAAACTAATACAAACAAAGGAAGAATATTCTCATGCCTGTGATAAGCTTTCCAATCGACTAGCTGCAAACACAACACTTCTAGAATAGCAACTATCCTGTTATCGATCCTCCAACAAAGTCTCAACAACCACTATCTCACAAGTTGGAAAATACTTCTCTCAAAATAATAATAAACTCTCTAATGCTCAAAGCTCTCACTCACTGTATATGGTAGAATATTGTTGATAGAATTGTAAATAGAATGCAAAAACTTGCTTAAGGAATTCATCCCAAACAAGTGCACTAGCTCCACTATTTATACAACAATTAGGTAACTACTTAGCCTATAGTTTAGGCATGAGTTCTAACAGCAACTATCATGCACAACAACACATATATCATAGTTAAAAGGTGGCAAACATGTAAGCACATACTTAGCTAAAACAAGCTACAGATTGACCTTGTTGATTGACAAAAATATGAGACTAATTCAAATCAACACATGATTGAATTCAATTTTCATTTCATAATGGACATCTACAGGTAAAGGTGGCTCCAAAGCATCAATGATCACTTAAAGAGTTTGCACAGTTTCCTTCATATCACAAACAGTCAACATCAAATATGTGACACCAAGCTTGCATCGACTAAGTCTGGGTATGAGTTGATTCACATAATAAATCAATTTGACAAAGTCATTGAATTGTTTACACACCTTTACAAATGTTGGTCTATGTTCAATAACATGACACTTAAAGTTTACTAAGTCCACAGGTTCTCCACAAAAGGCATCGACTTATTCTTACTCTTTGTGTGTTGGCTTCAACATGTTGTGCCCAACACTAACACTTAGTATCCAATTAATACTACACTACATGATGTAGCCTCTATAAACTATGATTTATCATTGTCATTAGTTTACATGTAGGCTTAAATGTGTGGTTTGCATTCTAGGTTCTTCTCCACTCTATGCAGTGCTTGATCTCATTAAATTGACCAAGTATGTTCTATGAATCGGTCTCAATACTTGCATATCTTATATGCAATCAGCCCATGATCACAGATACAAGTCATCCTTTACATATATGCAGGAAATATATAAATCATATGCTTGGCCTATATTCATTAACTCAGGCTCTCATCATATATATATTCCATGCGTTCAAGGTATATTACATGCTATTCATATGTATAGAAAAATGCTAATAGAATAGTCATGTATTTATGTATTATATATACTATATATAATATAATATATATACACATATTACATTATATATATAACATATATATTTACAAACATATATATATATATAATATAATTTTCAAAGCATCATTTGATATGTGAGTGCACATATCCATATTATCATTATCCGTCAAGTAATTTGTCGGTATACATAGATTTATAAACATATACATATCTATATATAATTTGAACAATGACGATATATATATAAACATATATTCTTAATATATATACATGTATACACCATGTCAATCAAGTAAGAATACATTCAACATATAGATGAATACGAGAAAGCCAATAGTCGCATAATAATAATATATATTATATGTCTTATATGTATACACACCACTCTATTTTAAGCTTTTACACTTATGTGTGTATTTATATATATACATACATACATACATATATATATATATATATATATATATATATATATTATCCATCAACACGATAGTCAAATGATCCATTCAATATCTAAATGATCATGACTTACATGACTATAGCATCATATCAATCATTTATATACATATATGCATATCTATACATATGTCATTGTACTCATCTGGACATCCCATTAGATCCATCGTACATGTATGCTGACATATGCATATATATGAATGTATGCATATATCCCAATACTCATTCAACCACATAAATAAGCATAGTAACATGAGGAAGGACTCACAAGCTCAAACAGATAACATCACCCTATAATGCACTCAATAGTAAACAAGACCCTTACTAATGCAGACACATCAAACTAAGGATGGATTACCTATTTCCCATAGAATAACCCAACTCAATCAATCTACTGTGAGTGTGTGAATAAGCTCAAATAGGTTATGTTATTGGTTACCCGACCAAGACCTTCTCCTGAGTGATACTTCCCCTCTGCCTAGAGGAATCAACATATACTTGCATCCACATTCTCAAAATATGCCCAAGGTAGTCAGCTATTCAAAAAAATATGCATTACACATAATTCATCTCCATAGTTAGAATATTAATCCAATAACCATCCATTTCACACATATACATTTCTTCATTAAATGAAATAATGTTCATTCATAATGCATTGGTAACAAAGTGCAAGCACATTTTATTCACTATCAGAATACAAATTACATTCACATTTACCCTATATAGTAATAGTAAATAGTAAATACATAATTGGGGTGTAACATACTTCCCCCCTTGTGATTCATCGTTCTCGATCTATAGCACTTTAACATATAGATAAAGTCAAATAAATTTTTACTTACCATTCTCAAAATATGTAATATTTATAAACATTCATCCTATGTAGCATCACTTCTTGCAATCTTGTCCTTCCTAGACCTTGCATCGAATGTCCTTGCTATCACATAGGGAAAACTTGTATCACACATACTTACTCTCTCAAGGGCTTATGTGTTGTATTCATAATATTTCATATGTACATCCAATATAAAATAATATCTGAATGACACATGACACCTATACTATAGTGACTAGAAAGCACATTCTCATTGGATTACGAATTTATCTTTAGTATAATCCAAATAGAAAGGAATAATGGTGCATTATACACTACACCATGGGTCCCTTCCTTACCTTTGGTATTTACACTTTCAGATAACTCAAAAGTGGAGTTCTCCCAGCTCTTACTTTCCTATTTACTTTAGCCAAAAATAATTCTCTTGACCACTTTTCCATCTTGAGCACAACATTTCTCTTGGACATTTGTCAATTTTGATATTGCTTCATGCTTAATATTTGTATTGACAAATTTTCACTAATCTTTTCAATCTATTACTCCTTTTTGACAAACTATCAAGTATAATGTTAACCCTATTCCCTAGCCTATTTCACCCTAATAGAGTTTCCAACCTTCCTTTCCATATAATGGATCAAACCTTGATGTTAGAAGTTTACAAGTACTCAACAAATCTTTCAAGATTTGGTTTTCCTCTTTTGCTTGTTTGGCTACAATAATATATTGTGCATTCATGCAATTGAATGTCTCATAGTATGATCATGGTCCACACAACCTTATCATTATTTGCTCATTCACAATTGAGACTATGTTCTCAGTAATTCTAAGAAACTACCTCACACAATATATTACTTAGGACTAAAATCCTATAAATCAAGTTTCCAACCACGTTGGTTACCTTGGTCAGTTTGTCCACCACAACATTATGTCAGTTTCACTGGCATAGACAGGTTAAACCATCTTGCATTCTACTACTATCCTTCTGGAATCTCAAGAGAGTACACATGTCCCTCTAATGATGACATCTTGTCTTCATTTTTTGGCACACTAGACATTAAATTTCCACATCCCATGTAGCCTCTTACTCCATCTTTTCCAGATTATCTCATCTAACAAATAACTTTTTCCATCCAATGTCCTACCTTTGACATTGATTTCCTCATTCCATCCCTTAATTCTCCAAATTTTTGGGTACATAGGCTCTTTTATATCCTATATTAGTCTATTCTTTGACTAAGTGAAAACCTATTTCATGGTCTCATTCCACATTTATCTTAGGACATCCATACCGTGGATTTCTTCTATCCTTGGATTACTTTCAAAGATGTAATCCATCTTAAAACTTAATCTAATTTTCCCAATAAGAATTGGTACTAATTTTGAGTATTAATTCTTGTTCAATCATGTTGGTTCCTAGAAGATATCAAATTTAATTGCATACCTAACTACCAAGCACAAAATTTTCTCGTTAGCTTAAGTGATTTACTTAATCACATAGGTGTGTCTCAGCCTCAGTATATCCTAATTTTTAGATTAAGTCATCAACTAATGGATAGTATGATTATATAGGTTATTCTAACCCTATATGTTCCAATCAAGACCAAATGTACAACTCAACCAAGTAAGTTATTCCCAACCTATAGGTGTTAATTAGTCCAATACATATTCCAACCTAATAGGTAAAAATTCACCTAAGGTTTCTCTCTTTAATCAAATGAATTCCTCATCCCAAATATGTTATTCTTAACCTAGGGTTTCATTCGAGTATAAAATATGATCAAATGATCATCCGAGTAAAGATATTTGATGTGGCTCACATAACGTCACATCATACCTTCTCTATGGCTTTATATCTAAACCTTATCATCCCCAAGATTTTCTATCATAGTTAGATAATAGTGCCAAGTTGCTTCACGACATTGACATATCTCACACTATACACAGTCTAACTATCTATGACTAGATCAACAATAGCTATTTCCCATAAGGCAGTAGGAGTAGTAAGAAATTTTTTAAAAATCATAAGTAATCTAGGTCTTTCCTTGTTTATCCCATAGACAATGATCTTCCCTTCATGATCAAATTATCCACCTATACTTTTCTAAGGCATCGATGATTATGGCATTTGATCTTCCAATCAAATAAATATAAGGTATGGGATGATAATAGGTCACAACTCTTGACCTTTCCACTGTTTTTCCCCAAAATTTAAATACCTTATCCTTGTGGTCATGAAGCACATGACTTAATTATCATCTTGGCTTAATAAGAATTCAAGGCTCTTCCAAATCAAAAAACAAATCCATGCTTTTCGTTGGGTGGGGTACTTAATCCGAGTCAATCCACTCTCTTCCTTCCCCCCTTAGTGTTTTCACAACATTCATTCAACACAAAGTTGAACTCCTAGCAAATATTTTCTTTCATGAAATGATTTAACATTCCTTGTTGTTGGCTTTCTATGGACTTTTCTTGCCTCAATGGCATACCTTGAATATGCTTTTTCCCAAAGATAGGTTCATCGTGGATTTTTATCTCATAGATTCAACATTTTGGGATTGTCCAATAGGAGATCTAATGAATAATCAGCAACTTTACAAGCCAAAATTCATTGTTATTCTCTTTCCAATATCGTCTTTGTGGAGGAATATCCATACTCACAAAGCCTCTTTTGTTGATGTACTTTTCAACTTAGAGAATTGTTTCCTTACAACTTCTATTGATTTGATACATAGCATCATACTGCATTCCATATGCTTTTGGAACCTCTAACGTATGTTGGTTTTTACTAACACATTTGTGAGTTCTACTTATACTCCAACCTATCTATGTACTATCCAAACCTTGTAAGATCAATATGTTATACCTTTTCAGGATTCTCTTACAATCACCCTTCCAAGTGACTTTGTCCCAACTCTTGGTGACTGCATAACCTTAAGCACTCTAAGGTTTCTTGGTTTCTTTTTATCATCTTAATCAAAACTCCAAATGGTTCTCTTCAATTTTGGTTGGTGGAACCATGTCCACTTCATTGATTACTTCTTTTCTGACCATTCTAGTATTTTCCCTTATTCTTAAGGTACTATCTCTTTTCTTACAAGTTCTTAGCCTTGCTTAGAAATTAGATTCAAGTTGAGAGTTCTCCAACCTCTTGGATACCTCCTTCGTTGACTTTCTATTTCGATCCATATTACAGCAACAATGCATACTCACAGATTCGTGGTATTCTTCCTAAATCCAAGAATCCTTGACTCTTTGAAGCTAGAAGCTGCTATCAATAAGGGAGATTCTCTCAATCTTCTCTATCCCCCAGAGTTTTATATCTATTCCGTAGGATGAAGGTATATATTGGTTATTATTCCTAACCTTCCTACATAACCTGATTGCATAATCTTCCGCAATCCAAGGGGATATAATAAAAAGTCATTGGTTTAGGAGTTTCCACTCTAGGGACAACTCTTAACTAGTCCCAAACTTAAACAAGTTTCTAGGAATCTCATCTTCCTTTTTATTTCTCCATGTTATTTTCTCTTGCCATATTAGCATAAGAACATTTCAACTATTATCTTTGATAAGGTTTACATAACACTTACGTAATGAGCTCATAGGTTCTAGTGTTGAACCTGGTAGCTCTGATACTGCATGTAACAACCTCAATGTTCTTCACAGTAAAATTTCCAATGTTTTCACCTTAAGTAAATAAAACATGATGCCATGTCATAGAAATAATTTTTTTCTTCCAATAATGTAAATTACATGCATAATTGAAATAACACAAATTCCAATTTGTCATTGCAATTCCAAAGTAATTATGAAAATATTCCCAAAACATAGATTTCATATTGAACAAAGATGTCATACAATACTCAATAAGGATTCCATTCCAATATAATCATTTCACAAATTACAATATTTTGGAATGTACACTTGTAGTAACGGAAAAAGTAGCCTTTTCCTTGCTTTGTTTGATAATTGACATTAAATTTGAATTAATGATGTCTTGGAGTGGTGTTGTAATGTGTTGTATGTTAGAAACCCATGATTTGATTGCAAACCTGAAAATTACCTTCCACAGAAGAGGAAAACGAAAAAGCAGAGATTTGCATAAAAATATGCAAATTGGTATATTTGAAAAAGACCAATTAATTACAAGAGATAATTTGCTTTATAAAATCAAAGATGCCTAAACCTAATCTTATCTTGAGCAACAAGAAAGCTCGATAAGATAAAGATAAAGCCTAAAACTTAGGAATTAAATAAACCTAAGTAAACTTATGCAAAGTGTAATTAAATATTTAATTACACAAACACCCCCCCATAAGTGCAACTTAGGGAGAAGTAGATTATTATGCAAATATGAGTCCTGGCAACAAGGCCTAATTAGGTACTCATGTACAAATGCAAAGAGAGAGAAACCCCCCTTAGTGAGATGAACTGTTGCGAAGAATCACTAAAAGAACTCTGATGAAGCAACACTGGAACCCCAAATCTGGCAAGCAAGGAAAGATAGTTCTATTTGCAAGATACCAATCGGAATCACAAATGCAACAGTAGACCCAATGCTAAGGAACTCTAGAAACTCACATACTGGATCAACTCTGGAATCTATAAGCAACAGAAGATGAAAGATGAATGGACCCATAATGATGACAAATCTGGAAGTTGTGTCTCACGAAGCCAATGCCAAACTGAAACTAAAACTGCCCATAGGATGAGTACCATCAAGATTCTGGAACATTAACCATCAAGTATCTTCAAATGAGAAAGATCTGAACCAATGCGGATCAAGAACCATAAAATCCCAATATGAAGTGTGAACCGAAACAAACCAACGATGTGTCTAGCTAAGCAAGAAAGAAGCTAAAAGGAGACAACAGGAAACCAAACAAACTCATGCGAGTTGTCACCAATCATGAAAGATGGATGAAATAACCCCCCTTAATGGAACTTTATATCAGTTCGTTATTACAATACCCAATGATTGCATAAGGAGATAATGCAAAACTACAGAAACTACAGAGAAAATGCAAACCTAGTGCACGAAACAAAAAATGAATGCATGCCTAAAATAAATTACACATTTTCTAAAAATGACCTCAGATCTGCATAGAGGCCAAAACCAGCTTTCCGACGCCGCAAAAATATGAAAAACAGATAAGGGAGTGAAAAGATATGCATCTCAGAGTGAAAAAGGAAACATCTAACTTCCGAGGTAGAGAAAAGCATCAAAAATGCAAAACCAGAAAATCTCACTAGCACCAATACGAAGAGCTCAGAAATAGCTTTCTGTCGATATCTCGTTTGCAAAAAAATGATGTCGTATGTGAAAGTTATGCATGTTTCGGTAAAATTGCTCAAAACTACGCAATAAGGTCTCCAATAAGCCCTCAGGGGCTAAACATATTCGGCCCCTGGTCGCCTGGGTGGACCAAGGGGTTGGTGGCCAGGGGGCTGCAGCGCAGCCCCTAGTCACCCATGTGACCGGGGCTGGGGCCAAAAAACAACTGAAGGGCTGAACTCAGGTGTCTGGACCCCAATATGACTGTAGGCTGGTGGCGATAAGCCCTTGGGGACTGATGTGAACCGGGTGGCACTGGATGGGAAAGCCACCAGCGGCGGTGGTGTACTGGCGGCCGCCTAGTGGCCGCTCGGTGGCCGCTCGGTGGCCGCTCGGTGGCGCATCCCATTAAAAAGGGTGGTGCCAATCTTCAAAAAAAGAAATTTTATTTTATTTTTTTGAAGTTTTCTCAATTTTGGAGCCTCGAAAACTGTGCCTGGGGGCCGTACGGCCCTCGGGTAAAAATTTTTTGCCTCTCCGGTCGATAGTGTCCAAATTGGACAAATTTTATATGAAAATGGGGGTTTTTGGGCACTGTGAATCCAACGGCAAGGTCCGTTTGGGCCCAAAGTGCTCCAAAAATTAGGCGACCCCCAGATCTAATAGATAAATCACCGATCTTCCAACCCTTGCAGATCTAGCAAACAGTGATGAAAATCAATGAAATAAAATCCATTTCTGACTTTTTCCAGTGCTCTGAATCCAACGGAAAACCTTGATCTGATCCAAGACGCTCCAGAATGATGCTCAAGGAAAGAAACCCTCGAGGGACTCCGAACGAGCTCTTCAACGAAATCCTCCAAAAAAGCTGAGAAGGGGCTACAAATCGTGGCTCTGATACCATGTTAGAAACCCATGATCTGATTGCAAACCTGAAAATTACCTTCCATAGAAGAGGAAAACGAAAAAGTAGAGATTTGCATAAAAATATGCAAATTGATATATTCAAAAAAGACCAATTAATTACAAGAGATAATTTTCTTTATAAAAGAAAAGATGCCTAAACCTAATCTTATCTTGAGCAACAAGATAGCTCGATAAGATAAAGATAAAGCCTAAAACTTAGGAATTAAATAAACCTAAGTAAACTTATGCAAAGTGTAATTAAATATTAATTACACCAACATTGTACACATTCACACTATTATAGGACCTTTATTTAACTAATACATTCCTTAATTGATCCTTTGCAAGGGTGTTGTAAAGTGTTGTAACAAAATTTCACGCTTTTCTAGGATTTATTTGCTTAATTAATCCTAATGGGCCCCTTTCTGAATAAAATGTTCATAATTTGTACCTTTTGTAAGTGTTGTAAATTGTTTTAAGGAAATTTCACACTTATCTACCTGTGGTCTTAATTAATTATGGTTAATTGGATTTATTAACCCCTTTTTTATTCAAATTTAGGCCTTAATTTTGACACCTCCGAAGATCTATCTCAACAATCATAATTTAATTAACAAATTATTTCATTTGGAAAAGTTTGGTCCTAGTAAGTTGAGCTAGGACCCATTCACCTTTGATGGTGAATGGTTCCTCCCTTAATAGGACCCCCCTTTCTCAATTGATCTGGAATGGGTTTTTAGCCTTCTTTCAGTCTCCCGAAGCTTGGTCTTGGAAACTTAGCAAGGACCCATTTGCCCAAGATGGTGAATGGGTCCTCCCTTAATGAGACCCCCCTTTTTGAATTTCATTCTAGTAGGAATTTGATGATGTTTCTTTCCATATTTGGTGTCAGCCTTAATTCTTTTAATTTTGGGGCTAATATCCTAATTTAGTTTAAATAAGGGGTTAATTCACATTGTTTTTCCTAACACAATCTAACACAAGCTAGAAAGCATTCAAGTGATCAAGAATTAGAGAATTTCAAAGGAATTCATAAGGAATTTCAAGGCATATTTCAAGAGTTTATTGCAACAATTCAAGATCATATCATCATTTCAAGGGTTTAGTGCATGCATTCATGTTGTTGAGCTAAAGAGGTGGATGTAGCATTGAAGATATACTTGAAGGTATTGTTCACATCATCCTAGATCTACATTCTCCATGGCCACTACATGATAGTTTGCAAATTTGTTTTACAATACATCATCCAAGGTGATATCATTTACATATTTCATGTTTCATTATTCATTTCCTTAATTTCATCATTTGGTTTAATTACCTACAAGGGGTTTGAATGAGGAAAACCACCATTCACTAATAAATCAACAATTTTTTGTACCCTTGAGTGTGTTTTTGCAGATTTATAGGTTGAGGATCAAGTTGAGCAAGATTTGGAGTGAGATTGTCAAAGTTGCAAAGTTGCTAAAGTTGCCATTCAAAGTGCAAGATCATGGAAAGAGCTCTATATAATTGCATACAGACTTTCAAAACTTGATAATAGGGAACTCAAGAGTGTAGACATCATGGAATAGGATCCTGAAATCAGTTTTCTAAAACCCTAAAAGGACCCATTCACCATTGAAGGCGAATGAGTCATCCATAGCTCAAAAACAACTTTCTGGTCAGGTACACAACTTTTTATGCTCTAAAAACATCCCCCATAGTTGCTATAATAGTTAGGTTGCATTTATGGTTTTTATTAGCATCTTATTTTACATAATTTTAAGTGTAAGGGCCTTAGGAAAAATAAGTGGTAGATCCTTTTTTTCATGCATTTGAGTCTACCCTATTTTTCCCTTATACATTTATTGGTGAACTTGACATATTCAACATTGAAATTTTTTTTATTTTTGGAATGTTTCAATGCATCTTAATTTAAAATCTTGCATTCATTGCATTTAGACTTGCATTGAATTAAGATATCATTTAGGGTTACTTCTTTTACATTGAAATCTTGCATATCATATAGGGTTTAGATTTGCATTGTTTTGCACTTCTTAAATCTGAAAAATTACAAAAACAAATCACTCATTTTGCATCTCATTTAGATCTCATTCAATTTCATTTGAAAATAAAAACACAGTTGCATTTCAAATTAGGCCTTGCATTTCATCTTTTCATTGCATTTTTGCATTGAATTTCTGGAAAATTTGAAGCTAGATTTCACTGTATGAAACTTGGAACTGAAAGATATAACTAAGAACTTGCAAATCATTAAAAAATAGTTTAAAAATACCTAACCAGGACCCATTCGCCTTTACTGGTGAATAGGTCTTTGATCAGGTCTGATCTAAACCTTCTGGCAACTAAAAAAGCATCAAAACTCACTCTGAAATCAACAAAAAATATCAGAAACATCTAGCCAGGACCTATTTTCCCTTACTAGTGAATGAGTCCCTATTAGCTATGAATCTGCATTTTTAAGACATTAAAATCTTAGTTTTTAGCTTCTATTTTGTTCTATTATCTTGTTGTTTCAACTTCATTACATTTAGCTTAAATTGCTTCATTTTGGTGCATTGTTAAAAGTTCAAAATTTCATCAAAACATTTCATTTTCAACTTATTGCATTGTGTAATCAGTAAATTGCATTGCTCAAAATCTAAAAATTGTATTTCATTCTAGGTCATTTCATTGCATCAATGTTAGTGTCCATCTTTCCTACGTTTGCAAAGAAAAAGTTATTCAATAAGCATGTTAGTCACTCTACATTTCCTAGTTATGAGAATCTCTTAGTGCAAGAGGGTGAAAATGTAGACACTTGCCTTAAATATACACCCCTCACTATCTCTCCTATTAGTGGGAATGATATGATGGAAGAGGATACAAGTATACATAAACATGTAGATCATAGTTGTTCTTCTCTCAATACCTCTCCTATTAGTGATGAAGGTATCTTGGTGAAAGAAGATGCAATCATTGAGAATCATGAAAGTATTGCTTGCCCTTCTCCTCCTCCCCCTTGGAAATATATTATGACACAAGATGATGAGATCATTTCCATTACTTTACCTAGTCTCCATTCATCTCCCAACACCTCCCCTACTTGTAAGCATGCTTTAGCGAAAGAGGATACAATTGTAGACAATCATGAAAATCACATTTATGAGGACATGTTGGTGTTAATAGATACAATGATTGAAATCTATGATAATCCTACCTCTCCTACTTGGGAAGACATTATAGGAAATGGGGATAACCATGACAACCAAATTTGTTCTTCTCCTAATATCTCTTTTAGATATGAAGAAGATAGTTTGGTGTTAGAAGATACACTTATTGGTAGTCATGAGAATCTTGTTTCTCCCTTTCCTAATGCCCCTACCATTTGGGAAGATCTATTTGAACAAAAAATTCCAATCATTAGTAAGCATGCAACTCATAGTTGTTCTTCTCTTGAGGCCTCCCCTATTTGTGATGAAGCTACTTTACAAAATATAACCACGAAATGTGATGATCTTAAAGCTCCCCTACTAGGGTATATATCATGGCACAAGAGAATGAGACCTTAGAAAAAAAGGATGAAATCATGGGCAATGATAACAATAAAATTTGGCCTTCTAATATATCTCTCCTATTTATGATGAATATACTTTTGTCTTAGAAGATCCAATTGATGAGAGTTATGAGAGTCCTATTTTCCTCTCTTCACCTAGGAAAAACATTATTGAACAAAATAATGTCATCATCGATAAGCAAGGTCATCCAACCATTGATGAGTCCTCTACTTGTGATGAAGTTATTTTAGAAGAAATAAACAATGAATGCCATGAACATCTAGTTTGTTGCTCTCCTAAAAAATCTCCTACTAAGGAAAATATCATGGTACAAGAAAATGAGAACATTGACACATGTATTTCAAACAATAGTGATGTGACTTCCTTAGATGAAGATGTTGAAGTTGCATTACACTCCCCTTCGCTAAGAGATCATTAAAATAAGGAAAAGTGTGTTGAAGTTATGAACATTAGAGCTCCTTTGAGTCCTCTAATTATCGAACCACCTAAGCCTCAACTTATCACTCATCCACCCTCACAACAACAAGTAGTTTAAAAGAAACCTTAGCTTATCTTAGAACCACCTCAAAAGAAACTCGGTGATGATAATGTTTCGCAAAAACCAAGTTACAACAACATTGCTCACTTATATAACAAGGTGTACAAAGTCAAGACCGATCCTGAACCCCAAAGTTGTTTGCATGTCGATAAAGAAAAAGAAAAGCTTATTGAAGAGGTTACAAAATTATTGGAAGATGTTTCGAGTTCCTTTGATTTTATACCTACATCCATGGGCGAGTACAAGATCATAAAAAAAGAGTCTACAAAGGGAAATGAAAAAGTGGTAATGTCAATACAAAATTCAAAAGCATCCACTTCAACCACTCTAGAAGAAAAGACAACATACATGACAAAATTTGATAAAGGTGATTATGAGAAACCTAAGAACTTGAAACAAATGAAAAATATTTATGGAAAAGGTTACAAACTTACGAAAAAACTTGGGTATAGTGGAAAAGGATGTGGTGCTAGAGAACAAGGTATTTGTGTCCCTATAGAGCCTAACACACAAGAAACAACTCGTGGTCTTGGTTATTGTCCTTTGATAGAAATCAAACCATCAAACAAGCCTTCACTTCATAGCAACAACCTTACAAAATATTCTTCCAAGACAATTTTAACTTTTGTGCATCCTGAACTAATAGATACTACATGTGTTAACACTCAATAGATAGGCATCAAGTTGATACTTTGTCTACTCATTATACACAATAACAATAGTTGTTGCTCCTTGCCATGTAGTAGTTGAAGGATCATAGGATACTCACTATTGCATGTTTTACACTCATTGCAAATAATTTCCTTTTTGCAGGGAGTAGCATACCATCATCCATCCTTGGTTCACCCTTGTACCGCACTTAGTGGGGGCAAGGGGTTAGGTAGCTTTATCCTTGTATGCCACTTGTCGATTGTCTCTTTTGGCTAGTTGACCACCTTCCATGTATATGTATTATCAAGCTTGGGATGTGGATGGCATGCCTTAAATTGGCTCGCATGTGACATACTTTTCTTTCTAGGTTTAGCATTGTATTTGTGGGGGCAATCCCTCCTTCCTATTTTATGATGCAGCTTGCTTTGGAAACATATGACTTGGCATAGAGTTTTTTGAGGAAGGCTCTCATGTTCTAGGATAGAAACATTGGCTACTTTAAAGCAATTTCTCACAATGATGGTGTAGCAACCACTTTAAAGTGGGGGCATACATTGATGACATCTTTTGGAAAATTTCATGGCAGAATTTTCCTTTTTTCTTGTGATGTGTCCTCTTCTTGGTGGTGTCATTGGGTTTGATTCTATCCAAGAGTGTACGATCTATTGTCATGGCGTGATGTGAATGATGCATCCCATGGGTGACGATCTAGCACTTTTGACTTGTCCTCTCTTGGAGACATTAGGCACAATGATCCCTAATAGGAAGATCATTACATGAACAAAGAAAAATTCCCTTCAAGAAAAAATTTTACATGTGACATTCAAAAACTTTTACAAAAGCATTTTCATTGTGGTGCCTTATCAAAGTTTTCAAGAGGATAACTTCGGTATGGTATGAGGGGCTGATATGATTCTCTTATTTTCCACCTCATTGGGATAGCTCACCTAGTGGAAAGACTGAGGTTCCACTACCCTAGAGTGAGCATATACATATTTTGGGAAAACTCACCTAGTGGTAAAACTGAGGTTACACTACCCCAGAGTGAGCAACATATTTTATGGACAAAGACCCATGACCTCACATCGCGTTGAATCAGTTGTGCTTGATCCTTTGTTTTTGTTTTTATTTTTCTTGGTCTTTGACAAGGTATGATCATGTATCTTTGTTATTGTTGCATACTTATGTGTCTTGGATGTCTACTTTAGTGTGAGTTTGACATGGGGTCACCCTCTCACTAAAGTGGGGGAAAAATGTAGTAACGGAAAAAGTAGCCTTTTCCTTGCTTTGTTTGATAATTGACATTAAAGTTGAATTAATGATGTCTTGGAGTAGTGTTGTAATGTGTTGTACACATTCACACTATTCGAAAACCTTTATTTAACTAATACATTCCTTAATTGATCCTTTGCAAGGGTGTTGTAAAGTGTTGTAACACACTTTCACACTTTTCTAGGATGTATTTGCTTGATTAAGCCTAATGGGCCCCTTTTGAGTAAAATGTACATAATGTGTACCTTGTGTAAGTGTTGTAAAGTGTTTTAAGGCACTTTCACACTTATCTAGGTGGTATTAATTAATTGTGGTTAATTGGAGTTATTAACCCCTTTTTTATTCAAATTTAGGCCCTAATTTTGACACCTCCCAAAGATCTATCCTGATAATCATAATTTAATTAACGAAATATTTCATTGGGAAAAAAAAATTCCTTGTAAGTTGAGCGAGGACCCATTCGCCATTGATGGCGAATGGGTCCTCCTTTAACAAGACCCCCCTTTCTCAATTGATCTAGAATGGGTTTTTAGCCTTCTTTTAGTCCCTTGAAGATTGGTCCTGGAAACTTAGCCAAGACCCATTCACCCAAGATGGTGAATGGGTCCTCCCTTAATGAGACCCCCTTTCTGAATTTCATTATGGCAGGAATTTGATTATGTTTCTTTCCAAATCTAGTGTCGGCCTTAATTCTTTGAATTTCAGGGTTAATCTCCTAATTTAGTATAAATAAGGGGTTAATTCACATTTTTTCTCCTAACACAATCTAGCAAGCATTGAGGAATTCAAGTGATCAAGAATTAGGGAATTTCAAAGGAATTCCTAAGGCATTTCAAGGCATATTTCAAGAGTTTATTGCAACAATTCAAGATCATATCATCATTTCAAGGGTTTAGTGCATGCATTCATGTTGAGATAAAGAGTTGGATGTAGCATTGAAGATATATTTGCAACTATTGTTCACATCATCCTAGATCTACATTCTTCATGGCCACTACATGATAGTTTGTAGATTTGTTTTACAAGACATCATCCAAGGTGATATCATTTACATATTTCATTTTTCATACTTCATTTCCTTCATTTCATCATTTGGTTTAATTACCTACAAGGGGTTTGATTGAGGAAAACTCCCATTCACTAATAAATCAACAAGTTTTGTACCCTTGAGTGTGTGTTTGCAGATTTATAGGTTGAGGATCAAGTTGAGCAAGATTTGGAGCAAGATTGTAAAAGTTGTGAAGTTGCTAAAGTTGCCATTTAAAGTGCAAGATCATGGAAAGAGCTCTACAAAATTGCATACATGCTTCCAAAACTTGATAACAAGGAATTCAAGAGTGCAAACATCAAGGAACAAGATCCTGAAATTAGTTTTTTGAAACACTAAAAGGACCCATTCACCACTGAAGGAAAATGAGTCCTCCATAGGTCAAAAACAACAACTAGTTTTTGTCCACAAACATTAAGGAACATGATCCTAAAATTATTTTTTCGAAACCCTAAAAGGACCCATTCACCATTGAAGGTGAATGAGTCCTCCATAGCTCAAAATCAACAACTTTTTGGTTGGGTACTAACTTTTAAGCTCTAAAAACATCCCCCATAGTTGCTATAATAGTTAGGTTGTATGTTTGGTTGTTATTAGCATCTTATTTTATATAATTTTAAGTCTAAGGGCCCTAGAAAAATAAGTGGTAGATCCTCTTATTCATGCATTTGGGTCTACCCTATTTTTCCCCTATACAACACTATTACAAACATAGCTCCACCGAGCTTCACAACATAAGATATAAATGGTCCAAGAATCCGCCTTTCAAAACATTGCTCTCCTGTCACCTTTTGAGCAGGAGATGGACCACTCAAGAATTTTTTCACCAGCCACAGACTCATATGCGGTCCCCTGCACATCTATCAATGATAGATGGCCCTACCCTTCAATGAAGAGATTGGTTGGGTGGTGCAGGAGCACCAATACTTTTGATGTTTCTTTTTAGTTAGGGTTGAGTCTAGTTGTTAAATTTTTTTAATAAGGCCATGATGAATGCCATCCATGATGATTTGGAGTCTTTTGAGTAACAAGCAATGAGGAAGTTGCAAAATATGAAAAAAATGTAAAAAATGTTAGTCATTGTCAAGTTTGACAAAGTTGTCATGTGGTAAAGGTTTATGTTGTTTTTCAAGTTTGGGGTCATGTTAAGAGTTGAATAAGGTCTGGATAGACCATCTTTAATGTTGTATGGGTCTAGGAGAGTCAAGGGGATCAACATTTTAAATGTCCAAAAAAAAAATGTCAATTGTAAACTCAAAAAAGTGTAAAGTTTGAAAGGGCTAGAAGCCAACGATCACAGATGGGTTTAAAAATTAGTTAAAGGTTGGTTGGTCAATTGGAATATGGAGGGAAAACCTTTAAAAATGTCCGAATCATCATTGTAATGGTTGGCTTGGTGATTTTGGAGGAAAACTCAATAGAAATCTCACCGTTTTTTAAGAATTTTCTATGTTTTTCATCTTTTTCTAGATCTGTATGGTAATGTACAATCATTAGTTTGTAAAAATTATTCATGGATATCTTAGTGGCATGAATTTACTGTGTTTTTCATCTAGTTTGAGGGGTTATAAGTGAGTTTGAAGCATTTTATATCTATTTCCTTGAAGATTGTCGGGTATACCCTATTTTGGGGTTTTGTAACATTTAACATGTTTTGAGGGCCCATACACTGACTGTATTCACTATGATTGGTGTAATGGGACCCATAGAGGTTTTTTAGGTGCTAGGAAGAATATTTTGTGTTGAGGGAAAGGAATGAAGGAGATTGAGTTGTTTCTAGTGAGTTTGTGAGGAAAAAAATGCATGAAAATAGAGGTTTTAGCCTAGGGTTTGGTGAAATCTGACTGGGAAGTCATTTATCTTGGACTATTAAGCATGTGAAGGGTTATTTAAGGGTTTTTGAACTAGTTTTGAGGTCTGAGAAGGCGTGGAGTGTAGGTTTTCAATAAGCCCTAGGTTAAATAGGAAGAAGTGAGGGTTTTTGAGTTCAGGGTGTTCCAAGGCATGTCTTGGCCTAAAGGTTGTGGATTTTTTATTGTCTTAGGTAGGTGAGTTCTTCCCCATAAATATTTTGGTTTTGAGAAGTGTTTCAAAGGTGGTTCCTTTGTAAATTTGGCCTAATTGGCCTTGAAAACAATGTATTTTGCTTGATTGTTGAAAGTTTCTTCAAAGGACTTGTATGTGAGATTGAGGTATGTTAAATTTGATCCTTGTGGGTATCTAGGTTAGTAATTTTCTTGTAAAGTCATTTGAGGAATTTGTGTGAGAAATTAAGAAAAGTGGATCTACTATGCTACTAGATTGACAAGGTGAAAGGTAGGAAAACAAGCCAGATTGGTTTTGTGAGAAAGGAATTGATTTGAGACCTTTTGAATTTTCAAAGAGGAGTGTTTTGGCGACCTAGGTTGCATCATTGGGTAACCCTGTACAACATACCACTCTAAGCTTAGTGTTGTGCCTAACATGACTAAGATTTATAACCTACACTAGGTAGCCCACATGCATTTAAATGTACATGGCGAACTAACAATGGAGCCCAAGGAAATCACACTACTTTGGCCAAAGTGTTCTCACTCACTATAATTGAGTGATGGTCTACCATTCACTTACACTATAGCAAGCTCATTTTGACTTAAGGCCATTATATCTATGCTTAGGAAATCCCTCTCCACGGGAAAGCTACTCCCTAGGATAACCTATCTCTTTAACAACCTAAGGAAACACAACTCATAAAGAAAATTACTAGTTCCCTCCCTTCATTGGACAACAATCCTAGGAGTAACCTACTAGCCATCTAGCATAATCAAATATCTAACTATGAGTGTTCCTTAAGCTACCCATGTTTAATCATATCTAGTATAATAATAATATTAATACCAATGACAAACAATCTCTCCTATCATGGAGTAAATACAAATACAAAGCATGGCCTCAATTGAAGAGTTGTCATAACAACAGATGATTTCATTTGAGAGTATCACCTCTTTGACTAAAAGTGTTAAAGCTATGAATAATCCTTATGCTTCTCATGTTTATTCATATCTAGTATGTAATACTTATGATAAACATAATCCTCCTATTATGGAGTAATTATAAGCATTTCACGAGAAATATATGCAGCTTCTACTTTCTTTCAATGTAAACAATAATTTTCTCTAAGTGCAAGTAACTTGATAAACTAGTTTAAACAATCAAGAAACAAAATTTTCAAAACTAATACAAACAAGGGAATAATATTCTCATGCCTATGATAAGCTTTCCAATTGACTGGCTGCAAACACAACACTTCCAAAACAACAAATAGCCTGGTATTGATCCTCCAACAAAGTCTCAACAACCACTATCTCACAAGTTGGAAAATACTTCTCTCAAAATAATAATAAACTCTCTCTAATGCTCAAAGCTCTCACTCACTGCATATGGTAGAATATTGTAGATAGAATTGTAAGTAGAAGGCAAAAACTTGCTTAAGGAATTCATCCCAAACAAGTGCACTAGCTCCACTATTTATACAACAATTAGGTAACTACTCAACCTATAGTTTAGGCATGAGTTTTGATAGCAACTAGCAAGCACAACAACACATATATCATAGCTAAAAGGTGGTGAACATGTATGCACATACTTAGCTAAAACAAGCTATAGATTGACCTTATTGATTGACAACAATATGAGACTAATTCAAATCAACACATGATTGATTTCAGTTTGCATTTCATAATGGGCATCTACAAGTAAAGGTGGTTCCAAAGCATCAATGATCACTTAAAGAGTTGGCGCGGTTTCCTTCATATCAAAAACAGTCAACATCAAATATACAACACCAAGCTTGCATCGACTAAGTCTTGGTATGAGTCGATTCACATAATAAATCAGTTTGACAAAGTCATCGACTTGTTTACACACCTTTATAGATGTTGGTCTATGCTCAATAAAACAACACTTAAATTTTACTAAGTCCACGGGTTCTCCACAAAAGGTGTCAACTTATTCTTACTCTTTGTGTGATGGCTTCAATGTGTTGTGCCCAACACTAACACTTAGTATTTAACTAATACTACACTACATGCTGCAACCTCTATACACTATGATTTATCATTGTCATTAGCTTGTATGCAAGCTTAAATGCATGGTTTACATTCTAGGTTCTTTGCCATTATATATAGCACTTGATCTCATTAAATTGACCAAGTATGTTCTATGAATCAGTCTCAATACTTGCATGTATTATATGCAATCGGCCCATGATCACAGATATAAGTCAACCTTTACATATGCACCTAATATATAAATCATATACTCGACCTATATCCATTAACTCAAGCACTGATCATATACATGTTTTATGTGTTCAAGATATATTACATGCTATTCATATGTATAGAACGACGCTAACAGAATAGTTGTGTATTCATATATTATATATGCACCATATATATAATATAATATATATACACATATTACATTATATATATAACATATATATAATATACTTTTCAAAGCACCATTTCACATGTGAGTGCACATATCCATATTATCATTATTCGTCAAGTAATTTTCCAGTATACATACATTCATACACACATACATATCTATATATAATTTGAACAATGACAATATATATATATATATAAACATATATTCTCAATATAGATACATATACACCATGTCAATCAAGTAAGAAAACATTCGACGTATAGATGAATACGAACAAGCCAATAATTGCATAATAATAATATATATTATATATCTATACATATGTATACACACCCCTCTATTAAGCTTTTACGCTTATGTGTGTATTTATATATATACAAACACACACACACACACATACATACATACATACATACATACATACATACACACACACATTCATACATACATACATATATATATATATATATATATAGTCAAATGATCCATTCAATATCCGAATTATCATGACATACGTGACTATAGCATCATATCAATCATTTATAGACATACATGCATATCTATACATATGTCGCCATACTCGTATGGACATCCCATTATATCCATTGTATGTGTATGTTGACATATGCATATATCCCAATACTCATTCAACCACACAAACAAGTATAGTAACATGAGGAAGGACTCACAAGCTCAAACAGATAACATCACCCTATAATGCACTCAATAGTAAACAAGACCCTTACTAATGCAGACACATCAAACTAAGGATGACTTACCTATTTCTGACATAATAACCCAACTCAATCAATCTACTGTGAGTGTGTGAATAAGCTTAGATAGGTTACGTTACTAGTTACCCGACCAAGACCTTCTCCTGTGTGATACTTCCCCTCTGCTTGGAGGAATGAACATATACCTGCATCCACATTCTCAAAATATGCCCAAGGTAGTCAGCTATTCAATAAAATATGCATTACACATAATACATCTCCATAGTTAGAATATTAATTCAATAACCATCCATTTCACACATATGAATTTCTTCATTAAATGAAATAACATTCATTCATAATGCATTGGTAACAAAGTGTAAGCACATTATTCACTATTAGAATACAAACTACATTCACATTTACCCTATATAGTAATAGTAAATACTAATTACATAATTGGGGTGTAACACATAGATGGTTGATTGAGCTTCTAGCCTTTGTGCTTGGACAAGCAAAAGCTTCATTTGCTCTTGTTTGTCAACAATCTCTTTTGCAAGAGACTCCTCATATTTTTTCCTTTGTGTATCTATCTCTTGTTGGTGTTTGTAGGCTTGGTAAGCCAACTCCTCTTGCAAAAAATTAAATTCTTGTTGTCTCATGATACCATCCAGTTGCTTATTGATGTCTAGAAATATGCTTTTTATGTCACTAGCCTCCATTTTGTGAGTATTTTGGGGCTGACTAGGAAATTAATAATGTTGGTTTGGCATAAAAATGGATTCTTGAGGCTAATTAAAAGCATGTGAAGGTTGATTAAAATCATATGCAGGATTCCAAGAGGTTTGAGTAGGGGTGGGAGGGTGGTAATTATATTGAACATGCTATTCACTTCCTATAGAAAAGGTATTTAGGGTAACACCAATTGCATGCTAAGTTTGATATGATTGATAAGAGGGTATATGAGCAACACTTTCATGAAATAGAGATGGAAAAACATATTATCCATGAAAATTTGACATGTCAAAAGCATTGAAAAAGCTAGAAATCTACTTAGAAATGCTTTGGAACAAAAGCAAATCAGATTTGTTTTCTTTATAAACTAAACATACCAACACTTAGTCTACTTGAACCAATAGATTTGAACTTGGAGTTGTCAGGCTTTTGAAGATATTGCCTCCAAAGGTAGAATTTTTTACATACACACCAAATATCAACAATGAAAGGATGTTTTGAACTGTAATAGTTCAAACAATCCCATTGGGCATGCCAAAAATTGTTATCATTAGGATTTGCATCCTTACCAGGTACTTGACTCACCTATCTAGTAAATATATGGGATGATCTCATAGAGTGTGGGCTCTGATAGCTTGAGATCAACCTCTAATGAGGGTTGATTCCCTTGGTACTCACCTGATTTAACCTATGTTGTTGCTTGTTGAGAAAAGGGATATAAAATAGCATGAAATGAAACCTAGATCCTAATGAGGTGACACACCAAAGTTCTTTGAGACCTACACTATTTCCTTTTCACACACAATTGTTCAATAAGGTTGGTTCATACATAAATCAGAGGTTTATATGCCCATGCATCAATATTTTATAAGACCTTATGATATTCATAATATTGGAAGGAAAATGAAGTATTTCTTCACAACTTTTAACTGTGCATCATTTACATGACCTACAACTTACAATAATACATATGCTCTCTACCTAAAGGTGTATTGATAATGAGACATAATATCAAGGATTATCACATAAATCACAAGAAATTGCATCAATCATTTGATTACACACAATAAAAAAATAGCTTCTAAGAAGGCCAAAATACGTATCATTATTGTTTGAAAAGGTTTTTATATTGCAAAACAAGTCTAGAAATACTTTGTATTACTTGAGAAAGTGAAATAAAATGCAACCCTCAATATATCAAAATGAGTTTTAGTTACAAGAATTAGTATAAAAACTAGAAAGAAATTAGAAAGAGTTACAATACTTGGTTGTCACTAGTCAACACTACCAGAAAAAAGAACCTAGGCATACTATTTATCCATCTCAACCTTGGAGAGAAAGTAGGATAGAATTAAAATAATAAATGACCATTTTGTTCCTTTACCTAGTATTTTCCCACCACTTGGCACTAGAAAACCAGTCTCTCTTGTTTGAATCCTCAAAAATCTCTTAGGTGGCATTGGAGAAAAAGTGTTGGACTTTTTCAATACTCTCTTTTCCCATGCATGCTGCTAGAAGGACTCCTATATACTTTCCAACTATTGAAACTAAACATACAACTACTCCCTAGATGCTTGGGGGAAGCAATAACTGATTCAACTATCTCTTAGGTCTTCTCTATTTCTTGTCAAACTCACCAAACTACCCTATATGCTTGCAACTTTCTTGTAGTAGACCAAAAAATCTCTTCATCTTGCCATAATCCTCACTTCCATGTTTTTAGGACATGTGTGGGGTCTTCAAGATGTTTGGGAACCCTCTAGATGTGTAGGATATTCTTTTAGGATAAGAAAATCAACACATGTGCTATCTCATCAAGACTTCCTTTCCTCATATTCCCACCAACATAGGTCACTATCATCATATATGTAGGATCTAAAGGTATTTTATGAATGATTCATTTTGGCTCAAAAATGCTCTCTCTTGATCATTGTCATGCACTTGAAGATGATTATCCACTATGCTAACTTAAATTTGTTCTTATTGTAACTATCATGCTATCACTTAACTATGTTTTTCTGGTTATAGGTTGACATCCTTTTCAATTATGCCCCTTTAAACTAGCATTTCATTAGTTAGTTAACACAATGGATTGTCATTTTATTGACAAGGTTGTCACTTCAACTAGTTTTAATTGTACCTTGCATGCTTGACCTCATTACCATTCTTAATCATGGAGTTTTAAAAGATATATCAAACTCTCAAGGTTCTTTTGACTATCTCTTGATATCATTCAACACTATCACATCTTAAAAAATCTCCTTTATTCCTCTTGCATTTCCATTCCTTTTTAGACTATCCTTAAATTATGCATTATGAGACTTTGAATGACTTCTTAACATGGCAGGCATTCAATATGACCTACTCTTGGGCAATATTTGTGAAAAGTGTAGGATTGATGAAGGTCTTCAAAGATGATCAGACTTTTGGTAGAGTTTTGACAAAATTGACTATAGTATTGGCATTATGGCTTCAATCAATCTCTGAGCTTTATCATTCTCACTATTGTTCTTGCTTTTTTTGCAAACATTCTATCTCTTTGTTCACTGTGGTTATTTTCTTATAGTCTACATTCAATTTCATATCTTTTGAGATCCTTCATTACCTTCCACATGTTTGCAAACTTGCTCTATCTTTTCATTTTGTAGACATGTAAAAATGCCTAACACATATCGCACATCCTGAAATTGCATTTTTCCATTATTGGCACCATTTTCACTACCATTATTGCAACCATCATTTCACATAATTTGCATCATTAATCCTCTTTTAACATTATTTCCATCATTTAACCCTATTTCTCTCTATTAATTAAATAATATTGAATTGTTTAATTAATTCACTATTTCATCACTAATTTTCCCCTTCATCAACCTAGTTGAATAATTATAATTATTTAATTAGGTTCATCTAATATTTATTTTAATCCCATATGATTAAATAATCCTGATTCCCTCAAAATGTCTTAACTAATTTGTCTCAATCATTTCTAGCACTTGATCTTCAAATCTAATTTCCACCCTTGATCTAAAATATCTTAACCATTTTCCTAAAATGGTGGAGAGGTCTTGGGTTCTAACTGATCATATCTCTTGATCTTCCTTGATTCACTCTCATTTGTGGGTGTTGCTTTGATCAATCTCAACCTTTCTTTGTCAGTATCCAAACTCAATCCTATCCCTTGATCTAATTTTCCTAAAATCTATAAAATAACCCTTCATCCTTCACATTCATCATCTAGAGAATTTGCAAAGAGATCATGTCAAATTGATTCTTGAGAAAATTGAGAGCACATATCAATACATCTAAGTCATCACACATCAATATTTTGCAAGCTATCATGGAGGCTTTGTGTTGAAGCAATCCAACATTTCGACCAACACAAGTTACTCCACAATGGGATGGTAAGATTGTTCTTGTTTTTTAATTCATTTGTTGTTTTGAGTTGATTATCTAACCCTTGTTTGAATGCATGGCTTGATTGCAATCATATCTCATTGGTAAGTGGGTTCTATCTCATTTTTTTGAGTTTATTGATTGAATTCATTGTTGATTATCCTCTTCCATTTTACCCGTTACACATTCATTTTAAATCCTAATGGAACACCTCTTGTTGTCTCTCTATCACTACATACAACCTCTCTATTACTATATACAATCATTGCCATCTTTCTTTCCTTTGTCAACCTTCAATTTTCCATTTCTTCAAAAATACATGAATCTCTCAATGGTTGTATAGTCACTTTGTTTCTTAGTATATGGACTACCCTTTCGATGACTTCATGATTATCTTCCAACCATGCACATAACTTAGATGTGTTTGTCATTGTGCCATAGGTCTATCCTTTGTCTAACTTGCCAGTCATAGGACTATCATGTAATGTTTGATGCCTGAAGGTTTGCTTACGTGGGGTTTGCATTCAAAGATAAAATTTTCATTGCATGCATTGAGAATCCCTTTTGATAACTTCAAAACTTAGCCTTTGTTCATTGTTACCATAGTCTTCTAGCTTGTCTTTCTTCATACTAATATTATTATGTCCTTCAAAGCAATGTTAGGCCTACCCCTAAAGACCTTGTCATTCTTTATTGGATTGTCCCTCTATACATTTTGGTATAATGCTATAACATTTTATTCATTTGACTTGAAGGTCTATAAGAACTTCTTGTCACTATATGGATAGTGAAAGGAGTAATGCATAGTCATATTGATTGTACTATCATTTTAGTATGTTTTCCTTTGTTTCTCTGTATACTTAATGCTTCCCCTTTGACTTTCCATGTAAGCTCCTTGTAGCCATCATTGAAACTTTATGAACTATCTTTTCTTGGCATTTGAGGTGCACAATTCTTTACCACTACTCCCACCCTTGTGTTTGACCTCTGTCATGCATTGACTGCCCTAGACCTTTGAAATCTCCCTTGTAGCTTTGGTCTTCTTGAAGGATACTTATCACCATTCTATGTTCATGATATTCATTTATGGCTATCATTCAAATTTTCATTACTTGGCTCTTTCCTCTAAACTGTACTATGAAATTTTTAGCCATGACCTCTTATCTGTCAGGGTTTTAGAACAAGGCTTGACACTTCAATCAACAAACCACCTTCATCATGAACAATGATGCCTAAAACTTCCTTATATTCATCCACTCTACAAAATACTTGTAGGGTTACATGCATATGACCTATCACATACAATATTTCTCTATAGTTAGCACATAACAACAATGATTTTGACTATTATGGTGCCATAATAATGACACATACAAAATTTATTTATAGGAAATAGGTTCATGACCCCTCATGTTGACTGCCCTCAAGGTTAATACAAACTTTATTTGGTTACCCTGTCAGATGATTGTCTTCTTCTTGACAACTGAGGTCTATACCTTGAAACTATCCTTTACCTATGGTGACTGTCCTTTATCTGTTGTGACTGTCATTGCTTTAAGCTGGCTATCTTCTTCATTGGTCATGTTCATGGTCATTTAAGATCTCTAAGATCTCTATGTAGATTGCTCTCTTGTGGTACTTTAACCATATAACCTTTGCAAAGACTGTCTCTTGCCTTCTTTTAGTGTAAAACCACAAGCTGCCACTAGAATTAAGGACCATGCGTCACTTGCAGACAATACTCTGCATCCTCGAACTCTACCCAAGCTTTGCTAATAGTTTCCTTTGTTGACACACCTCTTCCACAGTATTTATGACTATCACTTCATTGCTATTATTTATCTTTTGTCTTCGTGGATAATACTATGAGCTTCAAATCTTCCCTCATACACTAACCCTTAGGTTCATATAGAATAGGGACTTACCTTTGTGTTTTATTACATCACATCCATGACTCCTTATGACTGTCATAAACACCTTGTTGTCACTATGGTTTGAATGGTACAGGTCTGTCCCAGTCCTTTTGTCTTTTTGATTGTTATGCATGGGTTTGACATAGGGTTTCTATAGATCTCAAGCTGACTGTGACAATACTTCTTCCTTGAGAAACTGCCTTCAGTCTCTTTCAAGTCTCCTAGGATGCACCCTTGACCTTTAGACACCTTTGTCTCTTTTTCACTGTTGTAGCTAGCATGTCTTCTTGTTAATGTGATGTGAAATAACACACATGAATCTTCAAGGATCCTTTAACTATCATCTGAACTTTGTTCACTTAGCCACTGTGTTTATATGGCCTTTCTTTCACTATGCACTGTCATGTACAATCTTGAAATAACCTTGCAAGTTGTCTACCATATTCTTTAACCCATTCTTTACCACATACCAGTGATGGGCCCATGGGCCCCTTCAACTGTAATAAAGACCAGCATTGTCTTTCCACTCTGCATAGGTGTCATATTAGGGTTTATCGTTTCCTTTAGGATATTAACTTGTTTACAAGGGATTTACCAAGCTTGACGGGGGTTTTGACAGTAGTGAAGGCCTTTTGACAGTCTCCTTTCAACTTCATTATCACATGAAGCTTAAAAACTTCATCTTGAAAAATCCTTCAGTGATTCTTACATGACTTCTACAAGGTTTTTAAATGATAATGCAGTTTTGAGGGGATACATACCACGTAAACCAGCATCTAATTGTTCCTCAACCACGTGGGAAAGACACTTATAAGCCCCTTTCAACCTATCCACCTCATGCAACAATGCCAAATTATTATGTTTGACCCCTGCAAGATGCCCAAAACGTGCCATAGACAAAGCAGCCAGGTGCATCCTCTATGCCGAGAATTGTGGAAGACTAAAATAGGTAACACTTTTGTGAGAACAGGTCCTTCTGACCGGGATGTGAGACATGGTCACAACCTATATTATAATCACTTAAATAGAAAATAAAAAATTAATGGCCCCACAGACCAAACCGGAAAGGGACTTTAGGCCATGAATGGTAGGTGAGTGAAAGTGAGTGAGTGAGAACGCCTACCCTATCATTTCACTTCTGCTCAAGATAGTGCGGAAACTAATCTGTCAAATGATACAACCAGTCCTAAAAGGTAGGCTGGATGCACACTAAACCATATAAGACAATCTTGAAAAAGTCGATTGGGAATAATAAATGAAAGAGAAACATCCTGAGATGAGTACACCAGTTTGAACATACTGTTACCAGTCAGAGCATTTGGAATACGGTATCTTGGAATGCCATAAGTCTAAATCTGAACACACCATTCGTTTAAAGCTCAACAGGCTGTTTATTTGCCCAGGTCAAGACTCTTCCTATTGCATTACAAAGTTGCAAACAAGCTCATTGTCCAATACAGTACAAGATAGCCATGAACAGCTCTGAATCGCTGAACCATAGGTACTAATCTTGTTATCTCTGTTTTTTTCTTGGGGGGGTCATCATAATCTTTTTTTTACTAGGACTAATCTTGTTATTAATTGATAGCCATGAACAGCTCTGAATCTCTGAACAATAGGTACTGCTTTTGTCATCTCTGTTCTTTTGGGGGCGGCGGGATGTTGGGGGTGGGAGGGTTTCATCATAATGTTTCTTGAAATTTAATACCAGATAGTTTCATGACAGATGGTGGAAGGAGGACACAGTGGGAGTAGTAACAGGGGCCAACAAGGGCATTGGGTATGCAATTGTTCGTCAGTTGGCAGAGCATGGGATCCATGTCATCTTAACAGCAAGAGATGAAGAGAGAGGCAAGGCTGCAGCCAAGAGTCTCAATGATGAGGGGTTTCATAACGTTTTATTCCATCAGTTGGATGTGCAGGATGAGAGGAGCATCCATGTGTTTGCCAGTTGGATGAAAGAGCACTATGGAAAACTGGATATCCTGGTATTCTATTATATTCTTCACTGCTGCACAATTTCTTTATGTGTTCAATTGAAATCAAATATAGTTTTGCAGCAGACTGGTTTCTTTTCATGACCATCCTTTGAGTAGATATCCTTTCTACAGAGCCCATCCATTATGAAAAGAACTATGTTCCACCAAGTTTCCGGGACGGGGGGACGGCAGGACGGCGGGACGGGACGGCAAATTTTTGAGGGGATTTTAGGGGACGGGGGGACGGCTGTATAGTATATATATATATATATATATATAGGGAGAGAGAGAGAGAGAGATAAATTTTAAAAATATAGGGAAATTTCAAATTTAAGATATTCATATGAGTAATGATAATCATAACAATCACCAATCATATTGACATATGCATCATAGAATCGAATTATCAAACAAATTAATACTACACCTACCTAATTGCATCCATGGACCATAATTCAAATTCATGTCAAATAGTCAATGTGCATATGATATAAAATAATAAAATGCCCAAAAGGCTACAAGTTTGTACTACAAATGTCAAAATGACAAAGTCACAAGTGTCCAAAGGAAAAACATAGAAATAGAAAGTATGATGATTGCCACTACTCGGCATCTACCAACACTGCATCAAAATCAGACTCATAGTTTGAGTCACTGTCACTGTGAGGGGTTAGCTCATCTAATGGAACTCCAACCAATCCCTCCTGTCTCTCCTCCTCATCAATTTGTGTGACATCCTCTGGATCAACATCCCATCGTAATGCTGGAGTCTGTCTATACTCAGAAGTCTGACGATCCTGGAGTCGCAAAGCACTATGCACAGCCACTAATTTTTCTGCCCGTCTAGAGGTCAGCCTATTCCTCTTGATAGAGTGAATAAAGCCGTATGTTGACCAATTCCTCTCTGCAGCAGAGGAACTAGCAACCTGTGAGAGGAGACAAAATTTAAAAACTAAATTAGTAATTTAAATTTACTAATTAGGACATTCAATTTAAATTATGATTATATAAATGTTCAAACTTCAACACTATCACTCATCTAAATCAAATTATGTTAATGATAATCTAAAGTATTACCTGTGAAAGGAGGCGAACAGCAAGCGTCCTCAATTGTGGTGCATCCTTCCCATGCCATGACCACCATCCAATAGGATCCCTTTGAGCTACTGTAGTTCTATCTACCCTGGCCTCTGGTTTGCCGAATGTTGGATCACGGAGATTAACAAAATCAGTGAACTGTGTACGAACTAGACTGGCCTCCTCAATTGAATATATTTTTGCAAGGGCCTTCATAAACCCTTCTTTCACCTCATCATCATCACAAGGAGGCATCCTACCAGGTCTAGGTACATACCATTTGGGATTAAGAGCAAAGGCTGCCATATGAAGCGGGGTGTTCATAGTGTTCCACCACCTTGTCACAATGGGCCTAATTTTTTGCTCATATAATCCCGAATTAGGATCCTTATCAGAAATTGCTTTCTTCATTTTTCCAAGCATGGAGTCAAAAGTTTCATAAATCTCTCCAAGACTTGGAGAGTCTGTATCAGCATATCTAATGACATCCACAATAGGTGAAATGATGGAGCAAACAAATCTGCAAACAAAAATTTGAAAAAAGACAAGTTAGAACTTAGAAAATAAAAAAATATTAATAATAAAATCATATATATATATATATTTTTATAAAATCAGCAATCAATAACAAATTATTAATTAACAATTTTTTTACCTCACATTGGACCACCAATTATCATCAAGAATTTTTTGTTTGATGCTTCTCCCTTCTGTAGTGCTTGCCATAGCCCATCTATTCCACTCTGAATTAACCATCATCAACTGTAGAGCCTCCTGTACCTCAAGCATCCTCTCTAACAAAATAAAGTAGCTGGCATACCTTGTTGCTACAGGCTTGAGAAATTCCTTCCTTGAAAATGTCCTAAAGAGGGCAAGTGAGGTGTGATGATTGCAAATAAACATCTGAATGTCTCTAGCATCTACAACCACCTGGTGCACCCAATCCATCTTCCCTATGTCTTTCAATGCGTTGTTCAACGCATGAACACAACAAGGAGTCCAAAAGATGTGCTTGTAAGCACTCTCAACCATCAAACCTGCTAATCTGCACACACGTGCTGAATCAGTAACCACCTGCACAACATTGGTTGCCCCAACCTCCTCTATAGCCTCTTTCAAAATATTAAATTGGAATTATGCATCCTTGCGCTTTCCAGAACAATCAATGGCTCTAAGGAAATATGGACCAGCTGAACATGTGACTATGATGTTTATAAGTGGCCGTTGTCTAATATCGGTCCACCCATCCATGATAATAGAGCAACATGTTCTAATCCAACACTGTCTCATGTCCTCCATCACCACACTCACCTTAGAATATTCTTTTTCAAGGAGTGTAGTACGTAATTTATGTTCTCCAGGGGGAATGTATGAGGTACCAACATTTGCCACATCTCTAAACATTTGTTTGAAGTAGGGAGAACGTGCTACATGGAATGGGATAGCATGGGCATAGAAAAATTTGGCAATGGAAGAATCTGCCACATCTCGTGCTTGCACATTGAACATATTTTCAACTGTATTTTGCTGCTCACTAGAAGTAGCAGCCTTCCTCTTCCCTCTTGTGGAAATATGAACACCACCCGCACCACTACTACCACTACCAACACTAGGACTACCAAGCATAGAGGGCATAGGTGAGGTTGAATGTGCGGATTGAGTTTGCATAAGCTGATCCATAGGCCTTCCTCCGGCCTCCAAGTGCAATCTATAACACTCCATCCTCTCAAAATCTTTTATATCTTTACAACCCTTGACCCCATGGCCTCCAAAACCCAATAGATGAGAATAGACTCTTGTATAGCTCCCATTATATTTTTCTTTGCAAATGTGACATAGCCACAATCTACTACCCCCAGTGTTTTTCCCTTTGCCTTTGTCTATACGTGATGCTAGTTGAAGAAGAGGTTTTTTAGAATTAAAAGGGCCTTTTGCATATTTTTTCAAGTCTTGAGAAGGGATATCAAATGGGTTTGTTTGAGGCTGCCCCATATGAATTGATTGGTTTTCTTCCCCCCTCTCAACATCCCCACTATCTTCACTATTGTTGCTCATTTTGTTTTCTTTTGGTTTTTGCAAACTGAAAATTGAAAAAAAAAACAAAAAATCATACATTTTATCATTTTAACTTAGAAAAAAAAGAAAAAAAATGAAAGATAATGAAAGAATAACTTACCTCTTTCACTTCTTTTGTTGGTTGCTTGCTTAATGCTCTCCTTTCTTCCTCCTAAATGCTGGTTTTTCTTCTCCAACAACTCCTTCAAACCCTCCTCTTTCTCTTCTCACTTTTGCTCTTGGCTGCAATTTTATCTTGGCAAGTTAAAATGAGATCAAATGAAGGTAAAAGAATGTTTTAAGTGGCCATATTAGGGTTGGGAAGGCGTGGGGCCCACAAAGCAATGTTTTAAAAAAGAAAAAATTAAAAAAACAACTTTATTTTTATGTTTTATAAGCTGCTGTGCGATAGGGGACGGTCGGCCGTCCCCGGGACGGTCGAGGGACGGCTAGGCGTCCCCTATCCATCCAGGGGACGGCCTGGCAGTCCCCTGTCCACTCGGGGACGTTTCTGGCAATCAGGGATGTCCCCGAATTTCGGGGACTTCTGGGGGACAGCTGACAGCCGTCCCCTACACGTTTCCTGTCCCCAAAACGGCACCC
Organism: Sequoia sempervirens; assembly: GCA_007258455.2. Classification (NCBI taxonomy): domain Eukaryota; kingdom Viridiplantae; phylum Streptophyta; class Pinopsida; order Cupressales; family Cupressaceae; genus Sequoia; species Sequoia sempervirens. The sequence continues at coordinate 323,842,365 of VDFB02373365.1, forward strand.
GGACGGGGACGGGGGGCAAATACCCAGGGGACGCGTCCCCGTGTATCCTTGGAAAAGAATGATTCTGTTTGAAACTAGGGAAGGAACCAAAGGTTATCCACGCAGTATTTTGATGTTATAATTTATTTCAACAACCTAAGTATGGAGTTTTCTTCTTGTTCAAGTTGGTTTAATTTGTCCAATAAGTCTGTAATAACTTTTTTAATTTTTTAAATCTTCTAAATCATTTTGTTTTTTCAAATATTTTTAATACTCAAATTCAATTAGATCTATAATTATATGGAGTTTTCCTAGATATTTGTAAGTTCATATTATTTTCCTATATACAGATAATTATCTAGAAATTTTCCTTTTAATAATTATAGATTTTTTCTGTATTTAAGCCTTTCGAATCTGTTGGAATATTTTAATCATGGAGCTTTCAACAAACTCAAGGCCACCTCTCTTTTAACTGAGAAGCTTCTCCAACAGTTAAAGCCCATTTAGCTTTCTTCAATATTCTAACTATTGAATTTTCTGTGCAAAATTTTTCTTATTTTGTTTCAATATTCTTATAATATAATTTTGTTTACAATCAAGTCTATTTAACATGTTCTGATAGCTTCAATTATCTTTTTTTCACATTGAAGCCTACTTAGCTTACTATGACACTCTTACCAACAAATATATGTAGATTTTTATAGTTTTTTAACTTGCTCTTACAACTTGACCATGAAAATTTCCAGCCTTAAATTATGAAATTTTCCTTCTAAGTACAAATTATTCTTTTTTTTATCCACTTAAGATTGTCCTGGTATTACTTATTCAACTTTGAAAATACAGGTTAATAATGCTGCAATATCAGGACTTGCAATAGATTATGACATTTTGAAGGCCAACAATGCTAATCCCACCAGATTATTTGTATGTCCTTCATCAGACTTAAATTATTCAAAATTTTGTTAGATTTGAGATCATTTTACTAACTTTTTAACCTTGTCTTAAAAAGACTTCCCCTGGAAGCACAGTGGAAGGAATATCTGACTCTTATGAAAAAGCAAAGGAGTGCATTGACATTAACTACTATGGCACCAAAAGAATGGTGGAAGCTTTTCTGCCTCTTTTGAAACTTGCTAGTGAAGGTGGTGGTAGAATTGTAAATGTATCTTCTCGTGTTGGGGTCTTAGAGGTATGTCAATAAACTCTAAATAAAATAGGGTGTTTAAAATTCTTAATAATATTTAATATTTAAAGTTTTGGATGTTCTAAATAGCAAATAGGCTTTACTTTATTCAATTGTTGATAATAAAAATAAAATTAATTTTTAAGGTTAAAAATTCTAAAGTATTTGGCAGGAGAATAAGGTATTAAATGAATGTATAAATTATTTTGATCTTTAATGATATTTAAAATAAATAAATATTATATTATTTTGAAGCTAAATAATAAATAGTATATGCAATCTTTTTGAATCGTTAATTCATTTTAATTTGTTTGACGTTTGTTATAGCACATTTCAAGTGAGACTTTGAGACAACAATTGAGCAACCTCGATGATTTGACAGAGGAAAGGATAGATGCATTTCTCCGTAGTTTTTTGAAAGATTTTCAACAAGGGATTTGGGAAAGCAATGGTTGGCCTGTTTCACATTCAGCCTATTTTGTTTCTAAGGCTGCTCTAAATGCTTATACCCGTCTTCTTGCACTCCAACATTCTGATTTGTATATGAATTGTGTTCATCCGGGATCTGTAAAGACTGATATAAACTTTAATGTGGGGAGGACATCAATTGATGAAGGAGCAAAAGGTCCTGTCATGTTAGCTCTTCATCCTCCAGGCTCACCATCTGGTCAATATTATGATCAAATGGAAATAGCTAGCTTTGATATTTTACCTAAGATAAAAAATCTATAGTTTGGAAATACTTAACACCTTTTAAATTTTGGTTAATGTTTTACTACTTCCTACAAATCTAGATTTAATGAAGTATCTTTCCACATTATAGAAACCGGATTTTGGCATATTAGGAATGCATATTATGCTTGATTTTGGAACTTGAAACACTGGCTTTTGGGACTTTGCGGGAAAAATGTTAATACATTAATTTAGTAAATTAGTTAAAAATATATTTTTTCCTTTTTAAAATAAGAGATTAAAAAAAATACTTTTTTCAAATTTTTATCTTTGATTTTTTCATTTAAAGTTTCATAGAGTAAATTATGATTAGGAATTTATTTGGTTATTGTAGTAGAAGTTAAAAAAAATCATCTCTAAATTAGTAGATATTTTTTTATGAACTCATACAATAATAATGAGTTTATATCAAAGTGTTAATTAATTATCAATAAATAATAATACTAGCATACCTATATTTTAAAAATATATGTAAAGTACGCCGAGAGATATCTTCTCAAGACACTTATTTTTAATCAGTTGAACCTTAACCCTAACCATAAAGCTATTTGAACCCTAATAGTAACCCTATTTGAAGCTAGTTCGGATTACTTGCTCATAGACAAGGACAAATTCCCTAGAAGAGTCCCCGTCTTTCAAGAGTTTGAAAGTGGTGGAAAGCCAAACTTGGGAGATGAACTCGGCTCCTAACTGCACCCAAATAGTTGATAATAGCACTAAGATGGCCATGTTCAATAGAAAGAGTAAAATTCATAAAAGCCAAACAGAGACTAAAAGGAAAGTGGAATATCCAAGTCTTTAGAAACCTTTTCAAAGAAAGGATCTCCTTGAAAGGTGATACAATGGGTTAAAGATCCAAGGAACCTCTCAAATGATTTTTAGCACATCTGGCAGAGAAAAGAGAATCCTCATGATTTAATTGGATGAAGTGTCTATAGTTTTTAGACAAATCTATTGGAGACAAAATAAAGGTTAAATAACGATAAGGTGTAATTTTAAGCAAGTTTTTACAGGTATCATACAGAAATGAAGGGAAGGAAAAAGATCATAATATGAAGGTGCTTATGGACAAAGCCGATGATCTTGAGCACCATCGAGGCTTCCGCCGTGGTTTTCCCTCTTAGGAGCACGTACACCGTGGAGGAAATACGAAGACATAAAGAAAGAAAAAGCGACTCTTCACGGATACTCCGGACGATTTAATTCTGGTGCATGGGTTGAAGGACCAGGCATGACGGTTCCGGGCTTGGTGGGACAGACGCTGAAAAGAGAATGGCTCTCACGTTCAATGGGGACGGGGTACGTGAACTTTCAGCGGAACCGAAAAATACGCAGGAATTGACACGCTCAAGTTGAACCAATCCGATTACTCTTGTCCATGAAACATAATACTAGAAAAAGGAGGGAAAAAGGGAGCATTCTAGACCAGGATCCCTTGTCAATTATGTAGCTCTTGCAAAAGAAGATTCAATTTCATAAGTTTCTAAGAGTGAATAAGCTTTTTCCTCCCCATAATAGAAGAGTCTATTTTGTTGTAGTCTACAGATTGAAAGGAAAGGAACTATTGGGAAAGAGGTGGTTGCTTTTACTGAATTCACGAGTGTTAAAATTACATTAGTCAATCAATGGTATAGTTGAGGATGCTTATAGATAATTCATTATGTTGAACATGACTGATATGAATTGTAGTTGTATGCACACAGACCTTACTCACATTAAGGTTGAAACCATACCTTCTTCACAATTAATGCAACTATTTGTAAACCATATTTTAGTAGTATCTATTTCAATAATGGTGCATGTCACTGGGTTAAGCTCATTCCTTTAATTCAAAAGACTACAGGAAATCTATTTTAACTTAGGGTCTACTTACTCAAAATTAACATTACTTGTAAGTACAAAGTGTCTTTTGTTTCATGTAATGGAATATTGTTCTCCGATTTAGTATTTACTATTTTTCTCTTCATGTGGTACTTTGATTGAGAGGCTCCATTTTTCATATCATATCATTTTTTTATTAGGGCACGGTCTCATGGAAGGGGCCTTCCTTAAAAATCTCAACGTATGCTGCTTATCTTTTTTAGGAAAATTTTAAAGTTTTTGGTCCCATGGATTTAATCTTGCAATTCTGCTTAAAATTTTAAGCTCCAAAATTTAAGGAATAAAGTGTAGTGTTTTGATAAAAAAATAATAAATAAATCAAAATTCTCTCATTTTTATTTTCTAATAAGAATTTAAAATTTTAGATGAGAGACAAGTGGCATAAAAAACTCCTAAGCTATAGGGGCAATTTCTAGCCCCATCCCAATTTCACCCACTGAAATATTCATTCCTATACTGTAGGGGCTCCTATTGTTCTGGAAAATGCAGTTAACTATTCATGGAGCTTTTCAAGTAATAAGACATTTGAGCAAAATTGATGAATGATCATATATAAGGTTTAATTTTATCTAATTCTATCTTTACATGATTTATAAGGAATAGGGAAAGGGTGTTTTATTTCTGTTTTGTGAGAAATGATTTTTAATACATATTTTACCAAATTGTAAGTGTTCATAATTTAATTACATATTGTCTCATTTGGTGACCAGTGCTACAAATGTGATTGTTCCTTGCTTGTAACACATTTGAAATTTTTTGATGATTATTTATCAAGATTTGCCACACATTGGAGAAGATAGAAGGTTTAGAACGATCGACATCATTGAAGTTGGAAGTACATGCCCTCTAGAAGGGGTCGTTTACATTCAGCTTGGAGCACCGTGAGAAATTGAAGTCACTGGTAGTTGTAGCAAACGACAGACCAGTTGTTGAACCATTCATCAGTAACATACAGGTAACAGAATATAGTTGAATTAGAAATATAAAAGTCATATTTATTATTATGAGGCATCTGATTTTGTGCTGCGTGTGCCTTTTGCAAATATTGTGCAGAAATTGCCAAGCGAAGTGATAATATGCACGAAGGTTGTGATTGATGTGGGCTCACTAAAAAGCTTCTTTACCTCTCTTCCTCTGAAAAACGTGGTCGGATTTGGGTTCTTCGGAGGTGCAGCATTGAGTGTGCCAGAGAGTTCTGCCAGCGCCAATGCCATTCTGATATGCTTTATTAGAGATTATGTTTATCCCAACTTACTCTTCCAAATATGTATGGACAGAGACAATCATTTTAATGCCGAAATGACTAAAGGAAAATGGCTATGGATGGGCATTTTCCCACAAGGTTCAGATAAACATGTTGAAATGACCTCTATGTGAACTTTGTGAGAAAGAAATTGAATTC
>VDFB02373365.1:323847641-323978860 GCA_007258455.2 Sequoia sempervirens
AAAAACATTGTATCAAGACCCATTTCATCAATTAAGGTTTACAAAAAGTTGCTTGTGAAGACAAATTTCGCCAATTAAAATTTATAGATAGTTGCTTATGAGGACCTATTTCACCAATAACATTAAAAAATAATTAAATTTGAGGACACATTTTTCCTTGAAATACAACGTATTGTTGTATAATCACACGAGAATTCACCAAATTTTTAATATAACATTTAAAAATCCCACGAAATTCACCAAACATGGATTGATATAAATACAATTGAAGGTGTCATTTATTCTTACACATTTTTTTCAGTTCTATGGTTCTACTTCTCGATTCAAAAGTCAGAGAAAGCCAAAAACGTAGACTTAAAGGTGAGTGATCATTTCTTCATAGTGTTATTAGTTATAATAATAAGTTTTCTTTATCTCTTTTCCATTCTTGCTTCAGTCTTAAAGATGATATTGAGTAGGGAATGGGATCTATATTCTCTATCCTTAAAAAAGAAGACATTTTTTCCTAGTTGGAAATTATTATTCGAAGTGAGAGATCAATATGTCGAGCAACTCAAGTAGCAAGGGTAAGGCTCATGTTGCTCCTCAGGGTGGTGAAGAGACTCTTGCCGCTCCTTAGAGTGGTAAGGCTCCTTCCACTCCTCAGGGTGGTGAAGAGACTCCTGCTGCTCCTCAGGGTGGTGAAGAGACTGGGAGGCCATCACAATGCCAAAAACTTAGACGTACCATATAGTCTTACTTTGGAATTTCCAAAGCTTCTAATCCATCAAGTCAAGATGGAGCTACATCATCAACTCTTCCACCAAATATTGGTAGCATTCACAATACCTCACGCCACCAGAAGGTCAAGTTGAGATTGTCATTGAGTTAAATCAAAATGTATCAAATGAGGATGGAAATACCGTAGAAGATGTTCCAAGTGATACCCTGGGCCTGGTTAGCTAGAATGAGATAATTGGCTTGGATGAGGATGATGATGTTGGTAGCAAGAAAAGAAGCAAATCAAAAAATGGGTGTGAGTGGGAAATGACAAGGAATTTTCAACTTGGTTGGCTATCAAAGAACCCATTCATTGTTCCAGTGGGGATTGACAATGCAAATGATATTGAAAAGGAAACATTGGCCAAATGTAAGATTTCTAGTTGGAAATGTGGAAGATCCAAGATGTTGCAGCTAAAGATTGACACTATAGAAAAGCATATCGGTAAAGTTTATGAAAAACAAATCATAGACAGAAAGGAACAATCAGTCATACGATGGAAATCAAAGGAAGAATGTCTTCATGTTAGGTATGTCGTGGATTAAGGGCATGAAAAAAGAATGTCAAACATTGTTGCATGTAAAGGTACACTTGAGGCTCAATTTGGAAAAGCAATGGAAGCAACAAATATGTCAAAAACTGTTCAAATGAGTCTTGTTTTTCATATTTTGTCTAGAGGGCATCCTATGATAGACTACCCAGAATATTTTGGTTTATTATCTTTTGTGAATGTTCCTCACTATCCCTTCTCACATTGGTCAATAAAAGCTAGATGGGAATGGGAAAAATATCTTGCTATAGTTGAAAAGTAAGATTTAAAGGAGAAAGTAAGAGAGTCAAATTTCATTGCATTATCTTTAGATGAAGTTATTACAGTAGACAATACTTCTTGGGTTTGTATGCATTTGTATACTGTATCTAATGACATGTTCGCCAAGCTCATCTTCTTTGTGTTCATAAAATGAAGGACAGTTCAACATCACAAAATATATTTGAACTAGTCAAGAAATCTTTGAATGAAATTTTAGGTATGGATGAGTTGACAATTGCCAAAAAATTGGTGTGTGTAGGAGTTGATGGAGCTGCAGTGATGCAAGGTCAAAGGATCTGTTTTTACACAAAGTTACAAACTACTTGTGCACCATACATGCTTGGAATTCACTACATGGCCCACAAAATGAGTTTAGCATTCAAAATTGTAAGCAAGTTTCCTACAGTATCAAAATTTGAAAATATAGTCCACGAGATCCACACATAGTTCTACCAAAGTCCCAAAATTTTTGTAGAATTTCAAAATTTTCTTGAGGAAATAACACTAGGAAAAAAGCTTCTCAAGGATGTCGATACCAGATGGACCTCCCTACATGGACCAGTGTAACGAGTTCTTTTGGAATATCAATCCTTGATTGGAGTGATGTACGAGCATTACAACACAGTAGACAAAGCTCCTGACATCTTACATAGGTTAAGTGATATAAAGACACTTGACTTTAGCTAGTCTTCTCCCCATGCTGGATGTGATGAACAATCTTGTGAAGAAATACCAAGATAGAACTATGTATATTAATGAATATGCCAATCAATGTAAACATACATGCTTGGCCCGATCATCTATATCTAGATCTTACACAAGATGGCCCAAATTATTTCATGTGGTGGAAAATTACTTATTTGAATAATCCTGATAATTATTTATAGTTTAATGCAAGTGAGCACTTATGTATTTATGTACGTGGATATGAGATACCAATGTACCATTGTAAGACAGCTAGGCACTCTAGCAAAGAAGTAGCTATTAAGGAGGAAGATTTTAATGACATTGTTAAATCTGTTAGTGTTAATTTGAAGGAAATTGAAAAATCTCTTTCCTCAAAGATTCATGAAAGATTCCCTCGACATCAAATAATTGAAGCCATGGGTATTGTGTATCCTCAATTTTGGGAAAACAGAGGGAACCCAAAATATTTTCATGATCAAGTAAAAATCTTGATCAAACAATTTTTGAAAAGTGTAACATACAATGAGCAGAAAATAGAAGGAATTTTAAATGAAGCTAAGCTTAGAAAATAATCTAGGAGTTTTGCAACAACTATGAGGGACCAGTATAAATCCATGGGCATGAAGAAAGCCTTTGAACCGGGATCAATAAAAAATGTTTGGACAAAGTTAGGTCAAAGTGTAATATTGCATGGTTCGATATCAAAATATTTCAAACTTGCTGATTTATGTCAAACAATGATATTGGAGTCGGTGGAGGATGAGAGAGTTTTCAATACATTGGGGTTTTTGAAATCAAAGTTAAGAAAAAAACTAGACAAGAATTTGGAAAATTGCTTGAGGTTGAAAGGAATTGTGTATAATATCTTTAATTTTCCTTTTGAAAGGGCACTCACAATCTGGGGGTCCACATGTGAAAGAAGAAGGACCGAGCTGTGCAACACTCCAATTCCAAATGCTGGTACTGGTGGCAGTGGCAGTGGGACTGGGACATATGACATTAACACAAATCACACAATGAATGTTGAATTTGAGACACAGGCCAAAGAAAATGAAGAGCAGACTCAGAATCAAATTCAAGATGACTCTTTTACTTTATCTGATGATGAGCATCAGTTTGAGGACCCTGACTCCGTTTGGGAAATGGAAGAGAATTAGCAGCTTTTAGGTATTTATACTGCACTTCATGGATCATTTTCCATTGTTCCATACTATAGTTGATGATATTTTATATTGTATTCAATGAAATTGTGAATCATTGCACTTCATGATATATATATATATTTGATCTGTAATAATATTTTTTGCTTTATTGATAAAAAATTCATATTACATCATTTTCTAAACTTTTCTGAATAACCATCTATCCTCCAGATATTCAACTACTTTACCCCAATTTCTCAAAAAATATAATTTATCTGTAGTGACTTCACTACCAGCCCTTAACAGTTACATCAAAATCAAAATTTTGCTCAAAATTACATTTATCACCTTTTTTGAATACCTACTAATTACCCTGTAGACCATCTTCCCTTCATTTCCCACAATTTTAGCAAACCCCAAAAAACCCCAAAAACTAACTACAAAAAACCAAAAACTCACAATGCTTGGTAGAGGATTAAATTACTGTAAAGCTCTAGACAAGCTACTTGCCACATATTCCATGGTGGCCCCGTTCATCTTCCTCTTCCTTTGCGCTTGCTGCTCATTCTTCTCCAAATACTTCGCTTTAGCCTTTTCCTTTACGATTACCGCCTCAACTTCTATTAATTTCACAATCAATTTCAGAGCTTCCCACTTGCATACTACTCCCTCTCTCCATTTGGATTTACATTTTCCTTCTAGAAATTTCACAAAGGGTACACATTTCTCTGTTTCTTCTTCCTCGTCATTGTCAATGCCCTCACTGATATCCATTCCTACACCTGAAGTCTCCCATTCCAACTATGTCCATGTCCTCAAGATAATCCTTATGCACCAGTGTCTTCATCACCTTCTTCACAACTTCAATTGGCTCTCCCAAATCTAAACCCCAAGCCATAATAGAGAATATATGTCCATATCCATTTTGTATCTATGCTTGAGGTCACCAAATCCTTTTCCTAGAATTAGTTGCATTGCCTGTACTAATTGCTCATCACCGTACAGGAAACAACCCATCAGTCTCTTCATCGATGCTCCTCCATGAAAAGGTGAGAGTTGTTTCCTCATTGTAAGCATGAAACCAACCTCCATCACCACTGTAGCTACATAGCTACCACCTCCTATTCACTTTTTTCACACCAATTATTCGCCACAAAAGAGAAGCATCGATAAAGTATTTCCTCTAAAGATTAATAACTTAATTCACATTCCTTGCCATAAATGCTAGGTGTACGATTGACATTGCCACCCAAATCCACACACTTCTCTCATTCATTTCGATTATTAGAAGGCATTCAACTACTTCTTCATTTATTATATTATAATTGCACTTTATTTTATATTGCACTTCATGAATCATATTCCAAACTGTAGTTGATGATATTTTATGTTGTATTCCATGAAATTGTGATATTTTATATTTTATATTGTATTCCATGGTATTGAATTTGATACGTGATTCTACATCATTTTTAAAGAACAACACTTATCACACTAGTTATAAATTCCTATTGCATTTCCATTCACACAATCTTTGATAAATAACTGAAAGGAATATTATTATTCCATTCCTTGAACAAAAGCTAACAGTTCAACATCCATAACTTATAGGTTATAGGCTAACAAAAGCTAATAGTTCAACATAAATAACTTATAAAGGCATCCACACAACTTGAACAATAAAAGCTTAAACTACCAAATCACCTAAATTTCATACAGATTCTCTACTTATTTTACAAGGCGGAAGCTACCTTTTATGATATGCAATGAATAGAAATTCAGGCTTCTTTTAACCAGAAAGAAAAGAAAGGTGTAGCTTTTAACTAGAAAGCTTTGAAAGGCATACCAATATGAAATATCAAACTATAAACTAAAGCACAAAGACTTGAATCACTTCATAACTAATAAATTTATTTGACTGAACTCAACCATTGCCATAAGAGTTCATTCAAAGATAAACATCTGATAACAATGCAATCTATTAAACATCCAAAACACCAACATAGATAACTATTGGTAAGATATTCAGATGAAACAAAATAAATCCATACACCACAACACAAAGATTATGTTTGCATGAACTTCACCATATGTGTTTCTATATTGAAAGATAACTGCAAAAATAACTTGAAAGCATAAAAGAGTTTTTTCTCTAATGAGGAAAATAAAAGTTTTGCCCAAAAGATCCTAACTGCATCAGCCAAACCCATAATACAGATAACTGAACATCAACACATTATTGAAATCTAAATTTGAGCTTTTAAATTGATTATCACATGAAGGAATTTACATAGAGGCATTGGCAGTGCAAAATATTGCTCAAAGACAACTCTACATAGAGATGAGTTGGAACTGGAAACTCATATTATCAAAAATAAAATCATTGCATCACCTTTTGTAGCAACTTCCACTCTTCAAGTGGTGGAATTGTCATTTTCTCTAACTGATGCTATTTGACTTGAAGATTTGTTAAAAATTCATGATTCAAATTGAAACCTATCTTGGATTCTTCAATCAATTTTGCATTCAGGGTTAGCAATGGTTTGATGGAATCTAAATAGTTCACCATGTCTGGGTTTTGAGGAAACTGGTCCAAATCAATCTTCCTTGCATCCTCCATCTTCTTTCTAAAATCATTCTTTCAAACAAATTGCTCATTTGTGTCAAAAACATCTGGCAAACCAAGCTTTGTGAAGTTCCTTAACTTTTCATCGACCTTCTTCATCTTTTCTGTAGCCAAATACAAATATTCCTTTGTTTCACGCATTCTCAAACACTTTTCAACGATAGATGACAACACCGTTGATGTAGCAAGACAATTAGTAATCCCTTTTGATTTCAAAAAATTGTCACTGGCTTTGTAGACTATTTGTTGAATTTGATTTGCTGATTTCTCTAATGCCAGCATATTTTTGTTGTCCATTAAATATTTCTTGAGCTTATTATGATGTTGTCTGATAGCATCAATGAATTGAAACATTTCACACAAATGATCAATCCCCTACACTATTTCATCCCAAATCTTTTGTTTCATATGCCTCATTGTTTCTCTACAAAATTTAGATAACTTATTTTGACAAGACTTAATTTCATTTTTTTCTTCCATCAACTTTGCCTCCAATCTTTCATTTCTTTTTCTCTCCACCAATTTTTGTTCCCACTATGCATTTCCATTCGCAATGCTTAGTCTTAATTTTTCTGAAGTGGATTTCTCCTCATCATATTTCTTGTTTCTCTCATCTATCCTTTGCTTCAGTTCATTCACTGTAGTCTCATTCTGCTTATCCCCTTTGCTTGCTGATGTAGAGGCATATTTTTTTATTCTTTTATCTAATTCATTGCTCTTGTTATCTGCTGCTTTCCTCTTTGCTTTCTCATTTGCTATGTCTACATGTAAATTTTCAATTTGAGTCTGCAACCTTTTTTTCTCTCTATCTTGCTTTAGCAATGATGTGTACACTAATTCATTCTTCTTCTTTGATACATTAATTTTGTCAATATTTCTGAGTCCAAAAAAATCCAATTGAATATTGTTTAGTTGGAATTCATATGGAACCATCTAATTTTCTGGTTTGTTTTGAACCATGGGAACAAGAATTGTGTACTCCATGATTTCTTTACTTGTGTAAAATGTGGGTAATACCATGGTTGTTGCAGGATCTGAAGTTACAACAAACACACTCTCAATCAGTTGCTTCTTTTATTTTTTATTCAACTTCGATTTCTTTTTAAACTCTTCAATGTAATCAAAACCTAGGGACATAGGAACAATGGAATGCTTGAATGGTGAAGGAATAAGAGTACTTGCAGTTGCTAATGATGTCACATCCAGACTAACTAGCATTGGGGGAGTGCTTGGAAATAACTTCTTTGTGGTGGATCCACTGGTAGTGTGACTTGGACTTGTCAAAATCCTTTGCCTCTTTTGTATGTCTTGATCACCTGGTGTTTCTGTGGTATATTGTGTTATTGTCCTCTTGTGTGTAATTTTCTATTGTAGCACATGTTGAACATTAATAGTACTACTACCCATACCATCGCCACTAGAGGTAGTGCCAGTTGCACTAAGCTCTCCACCACGGGCATGTCCTAGTTGTGATCGTGTTTGACCACGAGGATTAGGATTTGAAGCTCTAACAAATTGACCTATATGTCCTAGGTCTACTTTTTCACCTCCAACCCCAAGGCTAGATTTATCAACTAGTTTTCTATTCTCTACATCTATTACCATCCAAGGGCTTTGTCTTTGGGACTCCAAAGGACCACCTTCATAACCCATTTTTTCAACTATGGTTGCTCCTGTAGTAAATGCTTCTTTTGTGGCCTCACTTAAACCAAGTTTGAAATTGACATGGCTTTCTTCTTCCCTATCATCATTAGATTCATCATTACTTTCTTTATCTTCTCGTTCATCCAAATGCTCTATATTCCACAATTTTCTAAACTCACAATCTTCTTCGTTATTTCCATACTCTGCAAGAGCTCTTAGATCACCCAACTGCTTCCTCATAGACCAAAAAGTAGTAAGTTTTGATTGTGACCAAATTTTTTTTCTGTAACTTCCTTCTTTAGAGAATTTGGCATTTTAACTCTACTAGATGGTTTATGACTTTTTTCATAAAAAATGTTGTACCTTCTAATTGTCTTTCAATGCAATGCCATAATTTCTGCTAACAATTGTTCAAAAGAAATACCATTCTCATCAACACTTTTCTCCATTGCTATTTTGGCCTCATCCTAAGAATCCTCATTTCTCAAGTTTTCAAGCAAGCGTTTAATTTGATGTTGAATTCTACTTCCAATATTCTTATTGAGCACACTCATTTATTTAATGGTGTCACATGAATCATACTGCTAGTGACATATAGCATCAAAATCAAAAAAATTGAAAAGATCATGTGCCACACTAAATGCTTTTCTATCGAATGTGATCCCTCCACATGAAAAAGGTAAAGAAGGAAATAAGGTCTTCTTCCCCTAACCGGTAAAGTGTGGTTCATCAATACTCTACATCTGCCTTACATATTCCAAAGCAAAAACCCTTTCTATCACATGTATTGGAAGTTTGTATGGCTATACTTCCGATCCATAAAATCTTAGCACAATATATTCTTCCACTGAGTACCAATCAACCAATTGTATTTTTTTTCCTAGTTGAATGCAATTTCTACATGACATAGGCAATCGAGGCATTGGAGTATTTGTAATTACTTGATGCAATGGAGCCAAAAGGTAGTCTACAAAATGACTATAGTTCCTTTGAGAATCACGTATCCTTATCATAGTGGTCCATTCATATACTAGAAGTGGAGCCATTTTCTTTTCCTCACCATTACTTATAGGGTTGAATCTAAAGCTTGTTGGTCTGAAACATTCCTCTAAATTTGAATAGAAAAAGATAGCACAAGTAGGTTGTGAACCTAAATGTCTTGGTGGAACCTCCTTTAATCATTAATTTTTTTTTATGTATGGATTCTACAATGTGCCCAATAAAATTATATTTGACATGTGGAACATGATAATGGATATTATATACCATTTCAAGGAGGCTTGCACCCATTTCCAAATTTCTATCTAGTCTGAGGCAAAATGCTAGTATGGAAATAGTATCCTGAGCCCATGGTTTAAAAATATCCAAATCATAAGGAGGTTATGATCACCTTTCAATAATTTGTTTCTATCCTGAACTATTCTATTTAAGAAACAATTTTTCTCCATTTCATCCATTGCTTCATAATCACTAGCAAGCTTTTCTAGGTCAATGTGGACATTTCCAAATTCTTCAGTTGTAAACCCCAAGGCCAACACTTTTCCAAGTTCTTCTGCATTAATGGATAACAATTCTTCTTTTCTATCTTTATTAAAAATTGCTCTTTTTTTATCATCATAATTTAGGGCACAAACCATGATAAATTCTAGGCAGGGGAAAACCTCATGTAACATCATGCATCCTAATCTAGTTACCCATGGTGCACTGATACTATTAAATTGCATTTTCTTTGCAACCTTATTTTGAGATGAAAATATAAGTTCTAAGGTACGCCTACCATAGGTTTCAGGATCATAAATATCATGGTATTCATTAGTGAAACCTGGGGTTTTAAGCAATTTTGCATAATGTATTTTTTTATTCGACATTGCTATAGTGGTACTGGTGGTAGACATGTTGATACAATCAACAATGTGAAATTTGTGAAATCCTTATTAGTCCTTATTTTTTCTTAATTCTTAAGCCTTTTAACCCTAAACCTAAACTTAAAAGTTTGACAAAATAAGATTTTAAGAAATGTCAAACGATGAAACGTAGTTGCAAGAATTCTTTAACTTACTCAGATTTTGAATTTTGATTCTTGAAGTTGAAACTGGGTTACTGGAATGGATTTGTTAGAAGTGGACTTGCAGAACCCAGAATAGGGTGGTGCATTGCAATGAGCAAACTCAAGACTGAAATCTCCCCGTGTGCTGACCCTCTAACTTCAAAATAAAATCACTTAGCAATAGAAAGTGTTGTTTTTTCGAATATTAAAGTGAATGAAACCAAAACGTCTATGCGTTACTTCTAGACTACACAGTACACAATTAGTACATGGCTAACAACACTTAAAACAAGCCATTTATGATTTACTCTTGCATTGCCAACAAATTCTAAACCATTGATCTTGGTTAATCTAATGGTTATAGGGTAATTTTGGAGGGTTAAGTTTGCAAGCCTAGCGCTCTGTGCATTTCATTCTGCAATGAAACTACAACCATACATCAAATGTTCATCGAACGATTGAGTAACTTATGATATAAATAATAAACATGTGTTTTAAAGTTGCTTTAAACTTTAATGCACTAGGATTGACATCAAGGCCAAGGCGCTAGAAACTTAACGTTGCAAAGGCCTTAATAAAATGAATTATAATGTCACATTAATAGCACAACCATTAATAGCACTTAACTTGCAAAGGACTTAATAAAATGAATTATAATGTCACATTAATAGCACAACCATTTATTTTATTACAATTGAATTACAATGTCACATTATTACATAGTACAAATACAAATGTAAGCGCAAGTGCCAAGCTTCTATTGGACCTCTAGTGAAAATGTAAATGTGATACATGTTTCTCTAAAAATAAATGGGACTTTCCATGTAACGCCCCGCCATGTGAACCCCAGAGGACCACAAACACCACACAACAATTTTTTTTTTGAAAGTGAAACATTGCATAAGATAAATTTGTACATTCATTACATGAAAATAAATTATACATTTACAAAGTCATCTACGTCCTCTGGGGTACTCGAAACAATCATTATGAATCATAAAATTTTATCAACGAAAGCAACTAAAAACTAAGATTACATAATGATGACATACAACCATTGATGATCAAAAGAGAGGAAAAGATATTCATCATTTTATTACGATTCAATCCATAGTTCCATAATACAATTGTGAAGCATATTTCCACAGATACAACACATCATGATTACATTAATACATTACATAATGCTTCCCTTATAACAACGGGAATAGTACACCAAGTACAAGGATAATACATTAATGAAGAATAAGGTACAAAATGAGGAACAATCTTCAACCAAGTGGGGCTCTGGAGACTCTGCATCTGCTTCTGCATTGCGAACACAACCTGGGAACCCAATGGGGTGCGTAGCACATTCCACCTGACCATGTGGACCCGAAGGCCCACCCCCTATGCTAGGAGTTGATAGGAAAGACCCACGACCAAGACAAACAAGCAGTACAATCACAAGACTGAACAAGAAGGTCAACCAAAACATAACATACATCAATCTCAATGACCACATACAAGGTGATTGCTTCTAGAGGCATACAAAGGAAAACCAGGGGACACTATGGGAGAGTGTCATCGCACGATCCTAATACATAACTTTACAACAATAAGGGGTGTACCAAACATAAAACACCAAACTTTACCAGTTTGAGTACAAACACGGGGCATGGACCATCTTGCCAAACAACCATAACAAGAGGCAACTATGAAATAAGGTAACATTCGTGCAAGAGTTCAAAAACTAATAATTAAATTAAACATTTCAAAATCAAATCAAAGAAATCCAACATAAACCTGTTACCTAATGCCTTCGAAAGCCTATAACACCAACTTTCACATACACTCAACTGAAGGGTACACAAATACTAGGGTTCGCAAAGAACTCACATCAAAGCTTGGCGTAAAACTTATCAAATGAAAAATAAATCAATGTAGTATTCAATCAATCCAGAGAACGCAAGAAATCAAACTTAAACACCATTTCATGCAATGAAAACTTGAAAGCATATTGCATACTCCACTTGTTTAAACATTCCTTTTCAATTTGATAAATAAACTAACTTAATAAAAACATGAAAGGATTGACCATTTGATTCACTCAAACGGGAACATAATCCAATCTTACTAACGATAGTGTAAAGCATAATTAAATGATCAACTATAATTAAATGCATTTTCATCATAATATATTTTAAATGAATAAGCACTACGAGAACCTAAAATATGTAACCCATCAGATTTTTTTTTCTTAATTTTAAATCCCTGACTTATACATTGACTTACCTCAAAATAATTAAGATCAAAATATAACCTATACATTTATTACTTCAAAATAATAATTTCAATTAAAATGTAATATGTACATTTAATTACTTTTAAACTGAATAAATTTAATTAAAAACCTAACATCTACATTTGTTGACTTCAAACTAAATAATTCTAATTTAAATCCAACACAGTCGTAATCACCAATCTAATAGTGAAGGAATTTGTAAATAACTTTATCTTTAAATATCTTGAAAATAAATTCAATTTTTAAATGCACTTGAAATAAATCTAATTTTTAAATATACTTGAAAATAAATTACTGATTACATGATGATGCAGTAACTCTTGAAAACAACTAACTCTTTAAATATACTAAATTAAGTTAGCTTTCATTGTTTGATGATAATTGACCAAAATCCCAACTTAAATAACATATATAAATATTTAATTTTGATTTTCCCTTACTTATTACTCTACTTATAACGGGCATAATAAAGATGTTTCCTTTCACGGAAATAAATACACTATTTTAAACTTATATTCATATTATAACCTGATTAAACCATCCAAATTAAAATACAATTCTATATGATTAAATGACTATTATGAAATACAATATTTACTTACTCCAATTTGACTACATCTAGATTTTTCCTTCTTTAATTTTAATAAAAATAAAATAAAATAAAGATTACCATTCTTAATTGATAAAATATAATTACCAATATCTATGATCAGTCGTTTAATAGCCCATAAAAACATTATTATTAGTAGTATCCATCATTGTAACATTTTCTAAACTAATCAAATACAATAATATCAATGAATGAATGAAGTTAAAAGGGATATCGAGATTAAATTAAAACACATTACAGATGAAAGGACACATTTACCCGCATAACTCCATTAACTTTATGTTTAAACTATCCACAATAATATTAATACTATTCTATATAATTATTAATTAACACCATCATTTACTTATCTATTATCCTCATAAATGGTTGTAAACTTAGTTACTTATATCTATATGTATGTCAATATATGGGCATGTATAAGTTGAGCATGTTACTATTTTACATATTGTCTGTTTGATATAAGTTGCCTTTTGTTTGTATGTTTATGTATGAATACATATGATTTTATAAATACAGATGATAGCAAATTGGAAATTCTTAACATCTTACCCTCTCACCTAAGTGATTGCATATTGTCAAATAGAGAAAAACATATCACTATAACTATATATATCTATAAAATGTAGAATCTTTGAATTAATTAAGCATCTTGGAACGCCTTCTAACATTGTAAGCTTCAAGGACCAAACTAGTATGATTATCAATGCTCAACTTTTTTATTCGCTAGAGAAATGTTTTATATTTAATTCTCATAAGAAAATTATATATAATGAAAATTAATCTTAAAATTATAATTTAAATTATCTTTAATAATTAATTTTTATGAGAAAATTATATATATAATTAAATTAGTCTTAAAATAAGAATAAAATTATATATAATCATATATATAATTAATTTAACTCTTAAAATAAAATTTAAATTATAAGGAGCAAACGTAATTACTTTTATTCAAGGTATAAAGTAAATATTTATAAAACTAATATATAAGGTTTATATTATGAATTTCAAAATAAAGAAAAAAAGAGACATAACTCATGTCATTCTAGTAATTGTTCCTATTCAAGACATATGGCTTCTAATTAAGGCACTTATAAATATTCCATTACTTCCATTTAAACTTTTGCTTTATGTGACTATTTATTTACTTATTTTTTGTATTGCCTTTTGGGGAGCTAAATAAGGGTAATTACGTGAAAGATAAGTTTCACCCATTTTTTTTTTTTCTTTCCTTCCATTTTTTAAGGGGGGTGGGGTAGGGCTTGTATTAAGTGGCTATACTTTTAGCTTGTTTAATACAAAACTCTACACCAATCCCCAAATGAAACCTAACTTCCTTCACACAATAAAAACTAATGGTAATTTCAATAATGTCATCTTATTAATTTTATTATATTGTGGCTGTATTTAATTCTGATCTTATTATTATTAACGTGGAAAGGATAAACACAAACATTGGTTCACTAATTGCCATTTAATTGACAAGATAAATTATATAGATTTGTCATTTGGTTCACGTCTATTTTAGCCCCTCCAATAATCACTAAGAGAATGGTTGACCTTCATGCCATAATGGCTATCCTAAAAGCACCCATGACCTAGCACTAAGAAGCCAGTCCAGTATGTGGTGGCTGCGTGTCATAAAGGATTAAATGCCTCCACTAAGTTTCCAAATTTAATAATTTTCAATTGCCGTAATTAATTTCACCCTTGGTTTAATAATTTAATCGGCTAATCAATGTCACTTTATTAAATTGAATCAACCATTGAATTCTTTTAAATATATATATTTATATATATTTTAAAATTTACCCCTTTAGAAATTTGGTAATGATTTTTACCTTTATTTTAATATTTTACTGGAAGATCAATTTATCACATTATTAAATTAAATTAAATTAATTAAATTAAACATAAACCTTCCACCATTTTAACATTTTATTAGGTGGAATAAAATACATATATTTTTAAATTTACCCCTATTTAATTATAACAAATAACAAAATATTTATTTATTCATTTCTTTAAACATTAAAATTTGCAACTAATTTAATATTTAATTAAATCTTGACATTCTTTTTCCCACAACTCACATTAATGATTAAATTTAATGTGTAATTTCAGCCATAATACTAACCATTATTGAATTAAATTAACCAATTAGCAATAATGATACACAACTAAATAAAACAATAAACACATTAAAATTTACGACTTAAAATGAATGACATAAAACAAAATAATACCATAACAAAACAGGATACTAACGTTTGACATTGTCAAACAGTTACGAGATAACGAACGTGGATGGGGATGCTTTCTTGTCAAATCCATTTTTTCAACTTCATTCCCATTGGTATTTATGAGGCTCGCCCTGTCATGGCAGTGCAGGTGGAATCAAGGCTTGGGTACCTACAATCCTGCATAAAAACAAGTGTTGAATGACATATATATCCAATGCCATACACACTGTGAGAGAGAATTGTAGTGTGGTAGGGCGCTCATGGATGAGCGATGCAACACTGTCCTCTCACTCGAACCTCAAATAATAACCATATTCTAAATACATCTCTATTAAACGATAAGTAAACAATTGTATAAGCAACACATATGTCCTCATATCAAAATGTCAGTGTCAAAACAACTAAGTCCAATAAGCAAAATTGTCAACCAACCAAACAACATGATGAAACAGTCACCAATTTAGTCTCGAGTATGCATCAAACATAAGTAGTATCTAAAAAACATCAATCACACACAAAAAGTATCATTGGAGTACAGTAACATGGGAGGCACTATATGACGGGTCAACCATGAGCTTTGAAAATAAACACATGGGACTTATTGGGTTAGCCATGGGCTTTGAAAATAAATGCATGGGGAAAGGGGTGCCAAGCCAATTGGGGAAATGGGAGCTACAAAGATACAAAATGTACTTAGCCCCTTTCAGAACCAAACTCATGCAGAAGATGAGGGGTTGTAAAATTGCTCCCATGTAGAAGATAAGCATTAAAAATAATTGCATGGGGCTTGCTTGGTAGGCCATGGTGTCTGAAAATAAATGCAAGAGGCTCTCCTAGCCAACCATGCAGACGATGAGGGGTACTAAAACTGCTCCCATATTCTACTTGTAGCTTCCATGCACTAGGATAACACTTATCTCCATCAGAGCTCCTCATCATGGTTCAAAACTTGTCTGAGAAGTTAGGTGAACAAATCAACTTCTTTCCATTTCCACCCATTCTGAACAGGGAGAAATTTAGTGGCGAATCTTCGCCAATTGGTGAATAATTGAAATCAAGACCTCCAAAAATGGTGAATAGTACAAGCTAAAAAGGATGTAGAATCACCAAGTTTTAACAATTTTTTTTTATCTCGATTAATTGGCCTATGCATTATTCTTTAAACGACACGTCATTAGAACTAATTCTCCAGTAGTTTATACTCTAATTACAAATATTAATTATATTTGCCAATAATATCATATTCCTACCATTCATTTTGGGGCAATATCACCACTAATAATAAATTACCATTTCATTTTAGTGATATTTTAGCCTTGAATAAGGCTTTTATTTATTGCCATCGATTAGCTTTTTAATTAGATGGTTGTAGGTTGATTCTGTGAGTTTATATGCACATGCATTTTAAAAGGCTTGTTGAGGCCCGAAATTTGTTTTGGGCCACATGATTAGATTTAATCGTGTGGCCAAAACAAATTTTGGGCCTCAACAAGCCTTTAAAAAGGCACATGCATATAAACTCACATAATCAACTTGCAGCCATCCAATTAAAAAGCTGATCGATGGTCATAATTTCACTTTTCAAAAAAGATAATCTTGTGGCCCAAAACAAATTTTGGGCCTCAATAAGCCTTTTAAAATGGATGTGCATATAAATTCACGAAATCAACCTATAGCCATCCGATTAAAAAGGTAATCGATGGTCATAATTTCACTTTTCATATAGTATTTTTTTTAAAGTGAGAATTTTAAAAAATGCTTAATTTGTGTGTGCTCCAATACATTTTCAATAGTGAATTTATGCTTGACCCCTTGACCCCTGCAAGAGGCGTTGCCCCTTGATCCCACCGGTGGTTGCCGCCCTCGGGCCCCTACTTCAATATTACAAAAGACAAAAAAAATATGGGGGAACTACGCCAACCAACTATGCAATTTTTTAAAGGAGAGATTCAAAATTGTAATTAATCTTTTTAGTGATTATTCGCTAGGATTCGCCATTTTGATTATTATTTTTTCCAATTATTCATTAAGATTCACCAGGATTTTACACCTTCACCAAGGGGGGGGGGTTCTTAAAGTTATCCCTAATTTTGAACTTGAAGCAAATTCATCTTTTACTTTGTAACTACATAACTAGAGGCAGCAAAATTTAGAGTATCCCCAATAATACCACATCATCTTCTTCTTGAATCCTTATTAAGTTATTAACCCTACAAAATGAAAACACTTATGACAATTCAATGAACATGATTTCAATTGTGCTCACTATCCTTATTTATGGGCCAAAAGTTCCACCAAAAGTGCTACCAATAGTGCCACTAGTATTACTAGCCTGGTCCCTTGTACACCTCACACATTTCACGTGTGAGGTTGGGTATCTAGTGACTAGTCATAATTGCAATTCACACAAAACAAAAATCTAACTTAATCAGTTCGTGTAACTTAAGCCTAACATTTATAATTTAAATGTTTAATTTGATTGACGTCTAGACTCTGACACCTTGGCTACATGCAAACTATACCTCAAGCTAACAAGTTGTTAATTGCCAAAATTGCCAGTGCCACACAAACAATATGAAATCATTACAAATCTTGTTTCACTAAATCACTGGATTATTTACATCATCATCTACAATTCTATAGTATGTATCATGTAGTTTTTAATATAAAGCTATCCAATCAATCACTTTGCCTATTCATATGGCATTAATCCATGTCGTCGCTCGTAGTACCGCAACCAAATTGAGAATTTCAATAGAATAAATGAAAGGTAGAGTACTTCGACACATTGAAAAGAGAGAATTAAATGTCTCGTTTTACCTTAATCATTATCAATGTCCACTAATAAGTCACAATAAATTTCACTTACTTATGATCAGAACTATATGTTGATAATTACTATTAGTTTTAAAAGCCACATTTAACATTTTTATATTGATCAAAGCAAAAGGGATTTACAAGAATGGAGCCACAATTTTTTTTTAATTTAAGTAGCTATTGCTAAAGACTAAAGTACATAGTACATAACTAGCATGGCCAAAAAGCCACTAATCATGACAAAAAAATAGTCACAAAGTACATATTACAAGAACTATTATGCTATACAATAAAATATAGACACGTGACACGTGACACAATTCATTACTATTTTTTTTTGTTACATTAGCTGAGGCCATCAACTAGTTTTTTGAGTAGAACATGAATTAAATTTAACAAACTAACAACAGAGAAGAAAAGTGAATCACCAAAAACCTTCCTCCAAAACTCTAGACTCTTTAATGATTCAGTTTTCGTATCACATAGAAAACCCCATCTCATATTAACTAGGGAAAGAGCTTCCACTATAGAAGCATGCAATCCCACTTTCCTAAAGATTCCACCAATAGGCATTAACCCAATTTCAAAGCTGTAATGCTCCAATGAAGAAATAGAGTAAATGAAAGGATGCAAATAACATATTACCAACATCTTCACCAAATCTTTATCAAGCAAAATGTCCATGCTATTAAACAAGAAATCCGAAGCTACCTTAGAATATAGAGCATGAGGGTTGTTTTGAAGCTATTCCCTACCCAAAATTATTCTTATAGCATCCTCAACTTGCACACAAGGAATAGTAAAAACTATACCCAACTTTCATCTATCGTATGCATTGTCCTTTATTTTCTCCCAAAAAAATTTGGGTAGCATGACACACCATGAAGTCTCCATAATATCTCAATTAAATTGAGAATAGAGAAGAAACAAATCAAAGCCAAATATATCATAAATGATATGAAGAACATCAAGTTGGTGAAGCATATATAGAAGTTAGCATGAACACAGTGAGTATGACATCACACTTATCATTTTTAAATTCACCACTATCATTGATGTGACAATTAACATTTATTTCAACACTTGAATCCTTAAAAACAAGTGCTTAAAAGGTATATGCCCGCTATAGATGACAAGATGGCTACATAGTGCACATGCAAATAAATTTATTTTTAAAATGGGGACATCACTAGGTTGATGAGACTCGACCCTTAGGATTAAAGAGTTAATATTTAAGGATTTTTCATAAAATATTTTGGTTTGACTTAGGCAATATTAAATGGTAAACAAGAGAACAATGACCGATAGACCGAAATAATTAATAAAATCTCAACCATTGATTTCTAAAAATCTAACGATTCTAGTGTTATTTCAGAGGTTTCAATTCACAAGTCTAGTGCTTCAAGGATTTACTTCCAAAATGCAACTATAGCTGTCCTCAAAAATTCATTGAACAGTCCCTCTTTTAAAACAAAATTTATGCATGTGCATAATTTAAAAGGGGGACATCACTAGGTTGATGAGACTCGACCCTCAGGATTAAAGAATTAAGATTTAAGGCTTTGTCATAAAATATTTTGGTTTGACTTAGGCAATATTAAACGATAAACAAGAGCACGATGACCGATAGACCTAAATAATTAATAAAATCTCAACCATTGATTTCTAAAAGTCTAACGGTTCTAGTGTTATTTAGGAGGTTTCAATTCGCAAGTCTAGTACTTCAAGGATTTACTTCCAAAATGCAACTATAGCTGTCCATCGAAATTTCATCGAACGATCCTTTTAAAACAAACTTTATGCACGTGCATGATTTAAAATGGGGACATTGCAAGGTTGATGAGACTTGACCCTTAGGATTAAAGACTTAAGATTTAAAGCTTTGTCATAAAATATTTTTGTCTGACTTAGGTAATATTAAACAGTAAACAAGAGCACGATGGCCGATAGACCTAAATAATTAATAAAATCTCAATGATTGATTTGTGAAAATCTAATGGTTCTAGTGTTATTTCAGAGGTTTCAATTAAAACAATCTAGTACTTTAGAGATTTACTTCTAGAATGCAACTACAATCATCCATAAAAAATTCTTCGAACGGTCGTGGTTATATTGATTCACCAATTTTTTTTCTTATGCATTTGAAAATAGGTTTAATTTGCCAATGGATATATTTTTTTGGTTTGAAAAAAAGTTTTAATCGCCAACAAAATTGTTTTTTCTATTTCAAAAATAGGTTTAATTCTCTAATGCAAGTTTTTTCTAGGTTTGAAAAAAGATTTTAATCGCCAATGAAAAGATTTTATCAGTTTAATTTTTTTTTGCAATTTGTAGGATTTTCCACATACTTCTATTGATTAGAAAAGATTTGCCAATTGATATTTTTTTTTCTCCCAAAAAATGAAAAAAATTCACCACTAAAATTAATATTTTTATTAGGAAGTATACAAGATTCTCTAGGATTTTACACCTTTGCCTAGGGGGGGGGGGGTTTCTTAATGTTTTCCCTGTCCATTTTGGTTTGGTATTACAAAACCAAAACAAATATTGTACCCAAACTTGCAAAAAGTCAAAGTGAAAATTTCACATTTTTGGGCATGTTAAAAAATGCCTTTTTTCACATCACCACTTTTTGGATCCCCATGATCTTGCACAGACCCAATAGTTGTGCACAATATTTTTATGATTTTGGAATATTCTGAGATGTTGTATGAATACTATGAAATTTTTTGTGTGGTCCACAAGATGTTTTTAAACCTTGAGAGGCATGTTTGGAGCTACTTGTTAGTGTTAGTGTAGGTTTGGTTGGCTTGGTGTGCTAGCACTAATTGAAGAGGATAATTGTTGTTTGAGGAAGTGTTGAGAAGCATGCTTGTGTAGATTTGGGTTCCAATTAAGTAATATCACAGTTTGACTTCATTTATTTATATTGTGGAAGTGTTTGGTTTTGACCTATTTGATGTTGCATTGTTGAGGTGTATACATTTCATTAAGGCCAACCTAATTGAGATTGTTTTAGGTTGCAGAGAGTATATATGGAAGAATAATTGTTGTGTGAATTAAGAGTAGAGATAATGTGATGAAAAATATGTGAATATGATTAGGTGTGATGATCTAAGTGCGAGCCTTAATGCCTATGACTTCCTAATGCAATGAGCAAAAGGTGTCTACATTTCAATCTTTTTGATGAGTTATTTGTACTTCAATGGAACTATACCTTCATCATATGAGAGATGCATTGCTAGTAGTTCAAATTGGCAATGATCCACCCCTTCTTTCTTTCTTCTGAACAATGAGTCCTTTGACAGTGATACTTTCTTTATCTTTTTGGGTTGTGATCCCTTTCGTATTGAGCCTTATTGTATTTAGTTTTGCAATTCATATATCAGTGAGCTAATCCTCACTGTGGTTTTCCCCTCTAGTTTTCCATGTAAATTTTGTGTTCTTATGTGTTTGATGTGTTTGCATTACTACTTTACATGTTTACATTTTGTTAATGCATGTTAAGGGTTTAATGGTGGATAAGGGTTTAAGAACTAATGTAGATCCAAAAATTAATGAAATTTTATAATTTTTTAAAAGTATACAACTAATTCACCCCCCTCTCATTTGTCATGTGCATCTAACAAAAAAACATTGAAAATACCCCCCTTGGAAAACCCATGCCCCTTTTGAGCATAATTCATAAAATATTAAAAATTATCAAATGTTCACATTGCTTTCACATGGGTGTCTACACCATGGCCAATCAAATTTGATCAATCCAGTGTGCTTTATTATGCTCCAATGGCTTCGATGAATCCATGAAAGACTATGCATCAACATGCAAACTTAGGTGCCACAACATGCAAGAGCATGCTTGAATCATGCAAATCAACATGTAAGGATGTGCACAATTTATGAGTGGTCCCCACCTTGAAACATATGCTTAAGGTATAATATTCCTCTTGGGATTCCTTTGAAACATTTATCAAAGTGAATTTCCTCCAAAAATATAATTACAAATCCACATAGAGAAAAATTCCATATTTTGGAAATTAAAAATACTTGTTTTCCCACACATTAGCCCTTATTGAAAATAACAAAAATAAGAAACAATAATTTTGGTGATGCAAAATTGCTAGTACCCTTGGATGCTCCTTCATCAATGTGTCTCCCCTCATCATTATTTGGTAGAATTTTTATTTTTATTTTAATTAAGAAGGAAATACCCTCATTGTTGCCCCAAAGAAATCTATTAGGGATGACAATCATAAGGTTTCACCAAGAATATTATAGGCCACATCAAGGGCCAAGGATAGATCTTCTCCTATGGGGAGATTTAGTGTTAAGGCTGCAAAGGATTCAAAGTCAAATGAGGAGTTGACCAATTAGATAGAGAGCTCAAAAATTATAGACCCCCTAAGGGAGGGAAAAAATCTCCAGAGAAATCAAATGAGGCTGAGAATGTTGGGGCTCCAAAGGAAAAATGGATAGTGGTACAAAGGAGAAGGAAGAAAAATGAGGTAATGTTCAACATGGATCTCCTTTCTCACACCAAATGTTGAGTAAAATTGCAATTGTTGTGGTGTCTTAATGTTTCACCATGCTTTCCACTTGTATCCTATTCATATGATTTAATGTATTGGACTTGAGGGACTTTAGTCGTGGGGATGAGGTTCCCCCACTGTGACCTCACCTAGTAGTGGTCAGGATAAAAATTATATACCTAGATCAATGAACAGAGTGTGGCCCTTCACATCCACTTTTATTGGTAAACAAAAATAAATAAAATACTAAAATTCATAAATTCACTAATTTACTAAACTAAAATGTGGGACTTTGATTCACTAATTATTGACCTACAGTTCATAATTCCCTAATTTCTAATTTACTGACTATTAAAGTTTACTAACCTACAATTTATAATTCCCTAATTTATAATTTACTAATTATTAAAATATATTTTGTTATAAATTGTAGCAATATTATTGATAAAAAGTGGTCAAACTTCATAAGACTTTCATTCCAACTTTTAGATCATAAGAAATATTATTAATTAATGAAAAATGTGTGTGTAATTTTGTTTTATAATCAAAATATAATAGGTCAAGAATATATAAACTATGTATTCTAATTCAAAAATGTTGGTTGACTAAAATTTAACAATTTTATTTGTACATTAATTTTAAATACATACTTATAAACCTCTAAGAAATTTTAAGAAGAATGAGAGGATAAATTTCATTATAAATATTAATATTTGATAGGTCCAAACATCAAGATGGGCATATTTCACACATCAAAAGGAACATAGATCATTTTTACAAGTGCACAATGAATCTATGGGGTTAAGTTCATTTCTACAAGCATAGAGATCATTACACAACGTATATTTGACCCAAAGTAGAGAATGAATAATTCTTCAATTCATTGGAACACAATAATCTTAGATTTGAATATAAAAATAAATAGTTTGGACCATCAAAATACAATCTTCAATAATTCTTCATGTTTACATTTAAAGGTAAAACTTTTTTTTTTTTTTGTCATCTCAAAATATATTTATAATATTTATTTGATAGATTATATGGTATTTCCTTTCAAATTGATAGTTATAGACTAAGTTCTTTAATCAACACTCTAACATAGTTATTATTATTGTGCAAGTTTTATAAAAATAATTATCTTATTTATAGATGTCAAATTTTTAGTAACTTCTACTATTCTAAGTAAAGAACCTCATAACCATAAATTATTATATAAAAATATTAAATACGAACTTCAAAAATAAAGATTGAAAAGGATGTAATTTTTCAAAAAAGATACTTCGTAAATTTAGAGTTGTAGGAAGTAGTAATTTACATTAAACAAAACATAAAGGTGTTAATTATTTCTAGACTAAAAACTCTCTATCTTATATATGGAATCAAAGCTAGCTATTTCTGTTTCATGATAATATTGACCTGAAGGTGAGCCTGGAGGAAGAAGGGCTACCATGACAGGACCTTTTGCTCCTTCATCAATTGATGATCCTCCCGCATTAAAGTTTATATCAGTCTTTACAACTCCCGGATGAACACAATTCACATACAAATCAGGATGTTGGAGTGCAAGAACACGAGTATAAGCATTGATAACAACCTTAGAAATAGAGTAGGCTGGTAATATAACAGGCCACCCATTTGTTTTCAACAATCCTTGTTGAAAATCCTTCAAAAAATATTGGAGGAATGCATCTATTTTGTCTTCAGTCAAATCATTGATGTTGCTCAATTGTTGCCTTAGAGTCTCACTTGAAATGTACTATAAAAACATCAAACAAATGAAAATAAATAAATAAATGAATGATTTAAAAAAGACTGCATATATATTTAAATTCAAAATAAATACACAAATAATTTTTTACAATACTTTTAATTTATTAAAGATAAAAAATAATTTATACTTTCATTTAATACCTTATTTCCTTAACAAATATCTACTCATTTCCTAATCTTTAAAAAAAAAAAATCATTAATATATCAAACAATTATACAAAACAAAATTTCAATAATTAACATATTATTTGTTATTTCAAATATCCCCATTTATTTATAGTCTTAATTACCATTTCTTTATCTAGAGTTTATTGACTTACCTGTAAGACCCCAAGACTGGAAGATACATTTACAATTCGACCACCACTTTCATTAGCGAGTTTCAAGAGTGGAAGAAGAGCTTTCACCATTCTTTTGTTGCCATAGTAGTTAACCTCAATGCACTCCTTTGCACTTTCATAAGATTCAGATATTCCTTCAATAGAGCTTCCAAAGGAAGTCTTTTTTAAACAAAGTTAAAAAGTTAGTAGGATGATCTCAAATAGAAAGAAATCTTGAATAATCAAATTCAGCTAAGAGGACTTACCAAAAATTTGGCAGGATCAGTTTTGTTGGCCTTTAAAATATCATAATCTATTGCAAGCCCTAATACTCCAGCATTATTAACCTATATTTTCAAAGCTAAATCAGTAATACCATGACAGCCCAAGTGGACTGGAAACAAGAAAAAACTGTACTTAAGGTTGGAAACAACTTAGGCAGTTTTAAATGAAAGAAAATTCCATAAAAAAGGGCTGGAAATTTTCATTGTCAAGGATGTAAGAGTAAGAAAAAAAAAATAGAATACCAGCATAATTTGTGGGTAAGAGTGTTGTAAAATCAGGATAATACAATACCAGGATATCCAGTTTGCCATACTTTTCTTTCATCCAATTGGCAAAAGCCTGGATGCTGCTCTCATCCTGCACATCCACCTGATGGAACACAACGTTATCAAACCCTTCATCATTCAGACTCTTGGCCGCAGTCTTACCTCTTTCTTCATCTCTTGCTGTCAATATCACATGGATCCCATGCTCTGCCAACTGACGAACAATTGCATACCCAATGCCCTTGTTAGCCCCTGTCACTACTCCCACTGTGTCCTCCTTCCACCATCTGAAACTCAAATTATATGGGATTAAATGCCTTAAAACGATATAATGAACCCCCTACCAAAAGAAACAGAGATAACAAAGTTAGTACCTATTGTTCAGAGATTCAAAGCTGTCCATGGCTGTCTTGAAGTGTATTAGACAATGAGTTTGTTTGCAGATTTTCAATCCAATTGTAAAAGCGTTAACCTGGGAGGATAAGCAGTCTACTGGGCTTTAAATAAATGGTGTGTGTACACCAATTTTGACCATTTCAAGCTATTTCTCTTTCAGTTGTCATTGACATACAACTGTTTTGAAGATGGGATCAAGAATTTTGACTATTTCAAGCCATTTCTCTTTCAGTTGTCATTGACATGCAACTGTTTTGAAGACCAGCTTTAATGGGTTAGTGAGCAATTACTTTCACTGCAGTGAAGTAACGCAGGAAAAGTGGGCACGTTTGGGATTGTTACATTGACAAATGAGCATCCTCACTATCACTGCTACGTGTGATTAAACGTCTTCCCTTTTAGTCGTGGGAGAGATATTTTCGTTTAAAACAAATAAATTGACATCATGTTTGAAATATAAGTATAACAAATAGAATATATATCTATAGGTCAATTCCTTCTAGATTGATTGCCAATTAACATTGGAAAATAGTATATATATATATAGGTCAATTCCTGCTAGATCGATTGCCAATTAACATTGGAAAATAGTTATAGTATATATATATATATATATATATATATATATATATATATATATATATATATATATATATATATATATATATATCAATTCCTGCGAGATCGATTGTCTATATATATATAGGTCAATTCCTTCTAGATCAATTGCCAATTAACATTGGAAAATAGTATTGATAGATATATATGAAATGTAAGTATAAGAAATGAAGTGTATATTAAAATAAAAAATATAAATAATTTTTTATTAGTTAATTTCTTTAAATTTATATTTATATTTTTGGAAACAATTTAAGAATATAGATATCCTATTTTTTGTCTTTTATGCTTATATTTCAAATGTGAGTAAATATTATTTTACTTGTAGGTATCAATTCATTTATTAAAACTAAATCTCTCTCCATGAGTAAAAGTGAAGACAATTCCCCGACCTTAGAAAGTTTAAGAATTGTATCATATATCAATTATTCTACCTCAATCACCTTATTACCAAGATAGTGCAAAAGGTTTAATCTATTAAATAGCTAAATCTTAAGCTTACCCACTACTCTTGCATTACTTCATTACAAGCAAAGTAATTGTTCACTAACCCTTTTCATATGTACTTAGCATTCATATTGATTCAAATTATGTTACAAATTTAGAGGACAATACACTAGTAAGGGGTCATATGTATCATAACTAGTAATTCACATGCAAGCAAACATAAATTGTCAATTAATGAAGTTGAACAAGATAACTTTATTGCAAACTGATGTAAATTTGACAAATTCTATGGAAGAGATGTATGCTTTCTACTCTATTGCATTCCTTTGAATTCAAACCATTAGATATTTGCAAATCCATACTATAAAACTTACTAAAAATATCCAAACTAGGGTTTCTAATAGAACCCATGTCCTTAAAAGTTGAAATGTATAGTCAATTGAGAATAAATGAACTACAAAATAAATAAAAACTATGAAAATTATTTCATGTTGGTATGTCAACTTGGTAGGTTCATAACTCCCAACCCATTGGCCAAAATTGAACTAATTCAATGCTTTAGAAAGGTCTCCAAGATACCTAGTTTTAGTTTCTTAGATGTCATCCCACAACTCTTCTTCTAAAAAACCATTGATAGTTTCTATGGTCATTTCCACCTTGAAGACCTCTAAAATTTTAAATTTAATATCTATATATATATATATATAAAATCATTTTTTAATATTTCTAAGATTTTGGCCAAGCAATTTTAATAAATAGAGACCTTGAATGTTTCTTCGACCAATCTCACCCCCTTGAGAATCAATGTAACCCATAGCTACAATATTATATAGAAAATGAAGAATCTTTTTAGCAATTTATTCTTGATTAACCATTTTATTTGATAAGGAAAATATCCCACCTATACCACATAGTAGAGAGGAATCTACTAATTTTTAGTTTCTTGAAAAAACATCAGTGATTTGATCTATGTTTAATGGAATAATGGTTTCTAGGTTTAGTTTTGCATTATTAAGGTGTTCAACGACACCTAAGGTTTATAAAATTGTGGGAAATATGGATGTAACAACATTGCACTAAAAAAATAGATGCATTGTGAGAAAGTGGTGATAATTATGCTACATGGGAATTTTAGTGATTTATTTGAGGATGGTGTAGGGTCTATATGATCAAAGGGGTGGACATTTATTTTTTTACCTTGAAGCCATTCTTTCTTAAGATGAAGCTTGGAAAATTTATCACCAACCTAAAACTAGTGAGGTGTATGATGTTGGCCATGTCATTCCTTGAACCTTTTTTTTATATATTGAATTAGCTCATTAACCTACAACTAGATGTAATATATCTTCTAAAAAAAAATGATGACTCTTACACCTCCTTGGAATATGGTGACGTCTCATTCAACATGACTTACAAAGCTACATTAATGGGTGCCAATGGTTGGTACACAAGAATTTTTTTAAATGGAATATATCTTGTGGATTTAT
Source organism: Sequoia sempervirens (assembly GCA_007258455.2). Taxonomy (NCBI): domain Eukaryota; kingdom Viridiplantae; phylum Streptophyta; class Pinopsida; order Cupressales; family Cupressaceae; genus Sequoia; species Sequoia sempervirens. Next base: position 323,875,434 of record VDFB02373365.1, read on the forward strand.
AAAAAGCATAATTGTAACTATATGATATAGAAAAAACTCTCACCCCATGTGTGGAGGTTGTTTGAATGATACATTTGTAGAATGTGAATGATAATACATGATTGAACATGCCACAATATATTTATTTAATTTAGGGTTGAAATATAATAGACATAAAATCAACCTTATGTCCATCATGACCCATAATGGTGATTAGAAATTTTTGAGGAACCTAGACCATCCCTATTATAACAATATTCTAGGGTAGGCTAAAATTAATGCATGCATTCTCAAATAAATTATATCTTAGTACTAGTGTCTTTTGGAGAATCCCACTTCTTGCAAGATACCATAATGACCATTTATGAGAATATTCTAATCATCATATACATATATTGATAAAAATATTTGGTCATAGGAAGGCCTAAAATGAAATTCATGGAGATAGAGAGCTAGGGCTTGTCAAGATCTTTGAGACATGTGGATAATCCTTGTTTTGTATACTTTGGAATGACATGTGATGTAAAGAATCAAATGTACATGTTTACAATGTGATATAATTTAAATGGATATTATAAGTTCTTGTAGTACAATAATTATAGATTCTCTATCCCAAAGTGGCATGCATCATGGTTGTAGTGTTATTCCTAAGTCATCTTGTGCTATTCTTGATAGGGACACAGTTGAGCCTTTTATGACAAAGGATCGCATCCTATAGGTAGTAATCAATGACTTATCTACTATCTATTAGTCTTTAGTAGACGTCAACACAATTAGGATTAGTGACATATAATTGAGGCTAATCCATTATTTTTTGTTCATGGGATCTCAACATTTTTGTTAGGGATACAATTCTAGGTTTACTTAATCAATCTACAACATTACTATTGATTTCCTTCTTATAATACATATTGAGATGAAAATATTATTGGTATATAGTCTAACTTTGATGTTGATACTTTTAGAACTTTCCTTGTGTCTATAGAAATTGTATAGGATTGTGATTTATTTGAACAAAAATCTCATTCCCCAAGATATGGTGCTTCCATTATTACAAGACTATATAATGATATACAATTTATTGTCATATTATTAGTACCTACATACAATTTTAAAGAATGTCTCATTAGCTAGAAAAATGGATTGACCATGTTGATTAAAAAAAACTCCAAGTATATATTAAAAGGAATCAAGTTGGATCTACAAGAACTATTTTGGATAAAGAATAACTAGAACTAGTTCCAAACAAAGTCTCTACTTCAATTATGTGAATTCTCACTATTATGTATATATCCACATGACTTTTTAATTTCAATCTCCATTGATTGCTTGATTAATAGTCCATTCCAACTATGAAAATTCAAGCTCAAACCTCTAATAAATATTTATATAGTTGCCGGTATTGGCATGGTGTGATGGTTTATTGGTGGCATTGTTGTTCCTGCCACCAAGGTTCAAACCCCGTTGGGGTGGTATTGTTGAATGGTTGTATCCGGTTCATAGCTCCGGTCAAAAGCGTTTACCCCTTGAATAAAAAAAAAAATATTTATATAGGAGGTTTTAAATCTATTATAACTAATTTATTTCAATTTAAACACAAACAACATCCTTTTCCATGATGTATAGATAAGGTACCCATGATGAGCAAATATGTCTAAGAGTTATGTGTAGAGTAATAATGTATAGAGTTCTATACTACTTGAAATAGTGATTTGTGTAAACTTTTGGGACTATGTGACACAAGTTGAGAGTATGAGTGTTATACATGAATTTTGAGAACAAATGTGTTGTGATCTAAGTTTTAGATCCCAAATCCATAATACTAGATAGATTCCCAAGAACTAGGGTGTCAAATTTGGGAAGAACACCAAAAAACCTAGATTTTTTGGTTGAACAACCAAGGACCAATTACTGAGGTGAGTAGTAAATTCTTTACTTTTGGTTCTGAAAGATAAATGGGGTTTCCCTAAGGTGATAAGTTAAATGAATCAACAAGAAATTAATAATCTTATTATTACAAACCATACTTGTTACACAGTGCAACCCTATTTTAGTTGTCACTTCATGTTTATATGCTAGTTTGCATTACTCAAGGTCAAGAGCCTTACTAGAGTACATATAGTTTACCATATATATATATATATGAACATGTTTTATAATAACTCCTTCTGCTATTATATACATATACATGGTAACAAGGAAGAACAACACAATTGAAAATTGAATATAGTATGTTTGGTTTATTTTAAAATGCTGAAATGTTTGAAGGGGAAAATTTTTAAATCAATGCATGTTTCGAGTTGAGTATAGAGTATGGAGTTTATACAAAACTTACAACAACCAAAACCAAATGGGATACCTTAATCAAGATATATACCTAAATATTTTATCTCTTCAAGTTCACATGTAAACTAGATTCTATATATGCAAATGAGTAAATATCACGTTGCAAAAATTTATAAGATTTTACTTAATAGTATAACAATAATCCTATATATTTCTTTATTGATATTGAGATAATAAATTACAAAATATTTGGAATGATTTTTTGACCTTCTAACTAACTAACTAATCAAGAATTCATCAAGAAAATGCATAGAAAAACTCAAAGAGACACTCAAACAATGTTAGACATGATACAATATTTTTTCAAGATTATAGAGAGTCTACAACATATTTGGGATAAACCCAAATCTCAAAAATCTCAAAAATTTAGTACCCAAAACTAGAAATCAAAACATTCCCTTCTTTAGAAATCAAAAGGCTTTGTATGAATATAATTATTTTTCTAGTTCTACAATTGCTTCTTTTCTCTAATTTTCCATCTTTTGAACTAGAAATTTTGGGTCTTTAATATCTATAGAGAGATTTCATATCTAAAATAAATTCTATGACCCACCATGGGTACATTTTAGAGAATTCCCATATTTCTTGGGTGCCATTTTCATTAATTCTGCATGTAGAAAAATTTCCCTTCTAGATTTGTAGACATTTATAAATGTGAAAAAGTCTTTTGTGTCATTACCAAACCTCTAAGAACTAATGGTTTATGGATTTGAGTGCAAGAAAAATAAAATCACCCATGAAATCTACTAATATGGTAGCTTGGAGATGGCATATCAATTATGAGGCTTTGCAATAATAATTATGAAATTAATTATACTACCCTTCTCTTCCTTCCTTAAACCCATTACTTTTGATTAAAATAAGGTTTCCTAGGTGTTAATGAATCAATCTTGGAGGCTTCTAGACCATTTTGATTCATTACTAGAATCTTGTGGTATTTTTTTCTCTATTACTACGATGAATAATTGTTCATAGGTAGGAATGGAATTTTTCTGACAATCTTCAACTCTTTATGACTTATTAAATGCATTCAAAGTCATCCAAGAGGGTAGGTGGGAATTATAGTGAAAAATGGTGGGAATGTTAGACTTTAGAGGTTAGGGGTGACTAGGAACTCATGCCAAGAAGGGGTATGGGATGGGGAAAAAATATGCTTGAGGTGAGAGTGGGGGTGACTAGGAAGTCATGCCAAGAATGGGTATGAGATTGGGGAAAACCAAAAGGGGAACTCCAAAAAAGTATAGTAGTTTAAGATGTCATGATTGGGGAATTGAGTGGACCTTATAAATGGTATAGATATAATGATTTGCTAGAAGTTTGAATTCCCAACAAAAAGAAAATGGATAACCTTAAAAGGAAAATGACCAAGAATCAAGGGTTAGAGATGTAAAAGAATGGGTGCCAATGGAGAGACAAGTCTAATACCCAATCAATAGAAACTTTTCTAAGAAATAATTCAACATTTTTAGACTTAGAATGGATGGAATGACATCCACAACTTGATTTTTCAAAATAAAAAAACTTTTAGATAAATTTTAACAAGGGCATGAGTGGGATGTTGGGATTGTTGGAAATATGGAGTCTTGCAACATGAGAATGAAGTTTATATAGATTGTGTTGGTTGTTCCTGTGTTGTCATTGATGTCAACATGGTGACAAAACTATGTGAAGCTTATTTGGTATACCAAAAGCTAATCTCTACCAAAAGTGTTCTTTATTGATGAACTAGTGTGTTCACTTTTGAGTTTGGAATTCACCACAAGAAAAGATATGACTATGATATATTAACCACGTTATCATGACTCATTTAGACAACTCTATCTAGGATCTTGAGAAGTTTTGTGTCGAGAGAAAAAGTTATCATTGATAGAGTTTAACTCTGTACACTATAGTTGTTTCTCTGCTCTACATATCAGTGTGGGAGACTCCACATTCTCTTAAGGAGAACATTCTAATGCTGCAGTTCTAATGGTAGTCTCTATGATGGTAATGTGATGAGAAACTGATGTAATATCAGATCTAGAAGGTGTTTTCTTTGAGAAGTGTATGTTGGTTTGAATTTTTTGTGTTTAGGTTCTAGTATTGGCCAACCTAACACATGACATGCATTAAGAAGATTAAATATACTTTGTAGATGTTTTCTATAGATCTACACTGACTTGATATGATGCATTACACATGGATAAAAATATTTTATATCTTATATGGTGTTGACAAGAGTGTTTTTGATTGGTTTTTTTTCATCTAATTAGGTCGACCTAATTGATGAATGTGATATACTTGCATATATATGTAAGACTCTTTGAAGGTGAAAGTGTGTGTGGTGTGAGGAGAAAGGGTGTAAATATGTGAGCATGGGAAGGAGAAAGAAGAAAAGTGTGGTGAAGTGTGAAGAGGATTAAAGGATTGATTGATTATGCAAGCCTAAATGATTTATCAGTTGAGGGTCACAACAAATTTGTTGAGCAACTGTTGTGAGAAGCAATACTTCTTATTTAGAGCTTCATTGGAATTGAACCCTACACGTCAAAGGTGTATTCCATCAGTTCATACTCTTGGCAGTGAGCTATAATTTTTGTATCTTAGTAGTTAGCCATCTTTTATATTCACCTGGCTATGAGCCTTTCAAGGACAATGAGTCTTGATAGTGAGCCATGTAATATCTTGTATTCATATATAATATATTGTGAGCTAATCCTCACCGTGGTTTTTTCCATTTTGGGTTTTCCATGTAAAAATCCTGGTGTTCATGTGTGATGATGCATTGTCTTGTTTCCATGTTATCTATTGTTGATTCAGTTAGATATGTGATAATGTTTAGATGAATTTTATTTGAATGGTTTTATGGAATACTGATTCACCCTCCCTCTCAATATTATAGATATTCAACAATTGGTATTAGAGCTTGGTTTCTCTGAAGAAGCCTAACAGCTTGAGGAAGGTCTTAGAATTTGAATATATGAAATTTTTTCCTCCGGAATCGATCTCTATTAGTCATTCAGAAGAAAATGAAGATATGAAGAATAAGTTGAAGGAAGTGAATGATTGTATCAAGAATATGAGGAGAAGATATGAAGAAGCCTACAATCAATTGAGAAGGGAACATGATGATATCACCTGTCTGCTACAATAATTGGAAGAAAAAAAAAAGAATTAAAGACTGTCAAAAAGTTGAGATTCAAGAGAAGATGGATGAATGTGTCAAGCTCAAGCAAGAAATGGAAATTTTGAGATTAAATCTAGAAAAGGAAAAAATATTTTAGGATAAATTCAAGGTAAGCTCTTCAATTTTTGATGATTTGATTATTTCTTAGAGGCCTGCAATGGATAAAAGAGGTTTAGGGTTTGAAGAGGGACATAGTTCAAAAACGAAGAAACCTCCCGACAAGAAGACTCAGTTCAAAGATGGACAAATCAAGGACTTAAGAAGAAATTATGGAAGGACTCCCATTAGACAACCTAATGCTCAAAAGTATATATTTTAATGATTTATGTTATTCCTGCAATAAATTTGGACATAGGGAAAATAATTGCAAAAGGAGAATGAATGATACCTTATCATTCTTTGACAAATGTTTAAAGTGCAAGAAGTTTGGACACAAGGCTGATTAGTGTGAGTACAGTTTGAATAAAAGAAAATATGGAAGGAAGAATGTTGTTTTTCATGAGTGTAGTAATCTAGAACAGTTAGTTAGAGATTGAAAAAATTGAAGGATAAAAAATATCCATCCAACAAAGAGGCATGGACCAATTATAGATTCAAAAGAAGTAAGAAAAGAAATGAAAAGAATCAAGAGAAAGGAAGGAGAATTCAAGCAAGCTGAATCAGAAGCATTAGTTTTATCTGTGCCATCCTCTGGTGTAGATACACCCAACAAATTTTGAGTTGGGAAATGCCTAAGGAGGAGCAATTATAAGAAAATTTAATAAACCCCTCATCGATACTTGCAGTCACATCATGACAAAAGTATATTTAATGTGGTAACAAATTCAAGGAATTTTTCAGATGCATGTGTGAAGAATGAAGTTTGTAGAATTTGAAAGGATGGAAGTGCACACAAATTTCAAGGTGATCTACCTACAATTTGGAGCATTTATTGCAAAATCATTTAGAATGCAAGAAATAACTTTATAAATATCAAGGAAATCACATTCAAAAGGCATTTATGAATATGGAGAAGCGTGTAGAGGAAGTTTGAAGAAACTAGAGAAATTCAGAGTTTCAGGATTTGGTGAAGAAAGAAGAAATCGAAGTGGATTCAAAGCATGCTCCAAAAGTTGGACATCTAATCCTATTTTTCATTGTCAATTACAAAGGTATTCTCTTGAACAATCTTTTGATTTTATGCAATGGATAATTCAAAGGTTGTGAATATTTTAGATAAATCACAAGTCAAATTGAAGAAATATTTGAAAAATATGTCAAAAGAATCTGTTGGTGCATTCTCTAGCATTCCTCCTAGAGTGTTACCCACTAAAGATATTTATGCCTACGTTTATAGTAGAATTGAGGAAATGTCACCGATTTGGTTAAGTATCCTATGGAAGAATGGGTTGGAAGAAACTCATGATGCATACAAAATCTTAGTTGAGAAAAAGTTGCATGTATGGAGGAAAATCCCTTTGTTTGAATTCAACAAGAAATATATTTGAATAATTTTGAGCAGGATTCATGATGAAGCTGACTTGATAACTAGAAATGCAATAAGAGATATAACTAGTCTGTGTTCCATCAGACTAGTTTCTAGATGAAAGTCTATGAGTGAACAAGAGATAATTGAGATGACTGGTGCAAATCTCGAAGGTAAATAGCTTGTTTTAAGAACAATTGAAGATCCAGTCATTAGGTAAGCTACAATGGTTATTGGTCACAAAGTTTTTTTACCAAGCAATGACCACATAGTTTCTACTATTGCTATTTACACTACTATTGATATGGTTAGGAGTGATATGGATTATGAATTGTGTGAACTACTTCAAATGAATCTTTTGAAGAACTTGAAGGAAATCAAGAAGAGCAAGAAAAATACATTTCAATCAGGAATTTCATGACAAACCTTGGTGGTTCAGATGCTTAAGAGACTGCTCTTGTTGCATTCTTTGGAACATTTCAAATGAGGATGAACAAAATAACAAGGATTCTTGAAAATGTGATTGAGAAGTACTCCAAAAATATTAATTTCCTACTTTCTACAAATTTTTGTTACATGGAAGCAATTTAATCCAGAATGATGTGGATATCTAAACTGGATTATGAAGTGAATGAGGCTGAGATCGATCATTATGCAAAAATACTCTTAGAAATCCCCAAGAATCCCCATGAAGAAGAAATTAGAGATTGATCATTATGCAAAAAACTCTCAAGCAAAAGGGGTTTCACTTGAAGACAAGATTGAAAATGTTGCAAATTCCATGAAGGACATCAACTACAAACTTGCAAGGAAAGAGAAAGGTCTTTCAAATGAAAAGCAAAACTTTCAAAAGAATGAGATGTTAGAATTAGGTGTTGTACACCTTGCATAATGTTTGTAATATTTTATTTATTTATTATTGTGTGTGGTGCACCTAGGGGTTTTCTAGGTGAACGTGCATCACAAGGAGTTATAATGTTGGGGCCACTTTGTTGTATGTATCATTGGGACATAATTGTAAAATGTAATTATTTAATATTGGGGAATAATAATAAAATAATAAAGTACCCAATATTAAATGTGGGGTCACATGATGTTGTATGGTTTTGGGCACATGGTTTATGTAATACCACTTGGTGGTTTTGTGGGAGCTTGTTTCTATAAAAGCAACCACAAGGGTAGTTGTTTAGGGTTGGATAAAGGTTGGATAGTTTGCTCAGGTTAGCAGGTTGAGCTAGTGCATGTGTGAGGGTTTGAAGCATGGCATGGGATGTGTGGATTCATGCTTGGTCACATGGAATGCATAGATAGCTTGTGCTTCAGAAGTGTTCATGGAGTCTCTGCAGATGTATTGTAATGGGTTTTCATTGCTGAATAATACATGGAGTGTGGATGCTTTTGGAGGCTAGGTTTTTTCCCTCTTGAGGGTTTTCCCAGGGTATATCTTGTGTCATCTTTGATGGGTATGTTGTCTATTCTCTTGCATGTTGATGTTGAGTATTTTACTTGCATGTTTCAAATTTGGGTTATGTGGAAATTGTCATTTCATGGCTGCATAGTTTCCCTTACATGAGAGACCTCCTTGGTTGCAAGACCATCCATATAATACTAATTGGAACAATGGGAAGGTAGTTCCCAACAATCAAAAGAATACACAAAATAAAGTGCCACCTGATCCTTTGCAGAAAAAATTAGTTAATTTTGTTGATGAGACACCTTGGTGTGTTGTCTGCCAGTTATCAAATGCGTCTCAAACATGTTTGATGGCAAGGTAGTTTGAAGAAGAACAAACTCAATTGGATGATTATGAGCCAATTAAAGAAAATGATGTTGAAGTCAGTGTGATTATACATAGATCAAATTTTTCTAATGAGGATTGTTCCTCAGAAGATGAGTCATAAGAAATTGATGTTGATTTCCAAAGACAAAAGTCAGATTCATATCATTAGCAAATTTTCCTTGATGAAGATGAAGACATTGAGGACAAAATTTGTGCTATGGAAATGGAGGAAGAGGATGTGTCTTTAAGAAGACCTAATGAAGAGTATAAGTAGATGACTGCAACCTTGGTGGAGCAAGACAAGAATTCTAACAACTTGAGTTCAGTAGAGTGGTTAATTGTGATCAAGGAAAGCCTGGCAGCATGTTCATGAAGGAATAGAGTGAAAAGAAACAAGTGAATAAAATAGAAGAATTGGCCACGATTAAGAAATGAGAGGTCAAAACTAAGGAAAGTAAGGGAACTCAAATTTGGGCCAAAAAGGATAGTGCAACCAAGAAGTCTGGTGAAGTTACTTCTTCTATTATAAAAGAAAAAACTCAAAAATCAAATGTTGATCGTGAGAAGAAAAATGTTGAACAAAAGTTTGAGTAACAAGAGATTCAAGTGGAGGAAAAGAGTATAACTCCTTATAAACTACCAAAGTATAATCTAGTTGATATGTTCCAGCTTCTCTCTCAAGTGAAGGTGACTATGATTTAATGGAAATGATGCGAATTGATGAACACAAGAAGAAGACAGTGGCCCTCATCAATGGTGCCAGTAAATCTTGTGAAGAAAAGAAGGTGATTACTCAACCTAAAGTGAGTGGAAATCAAGTTACTGATGATATAATGGAAGGAGACATTGGTGAGATCTCTCATATTTATTTGGGTAGTACCATTACAACATGTTTAGATAATATTGATCCATTCTATGTAACTCTTATTGTTGATGGAAAACTCCTAAAGAACTGCATGATTAATTCAGGAGCTTTGTATAATATCATGCTAGTTAAAATAATGAAAGAGATTGGTCTAAAAATTAATTATTCATATGTCAAGTGTTATGCCATGGACTCAAGAGAGATCCCAGTTATTGGAGTCATACAAGATGTTCCATATAGATTAGTTGCTTTCCCTGACAAGGAGTTTGTTATGAGTATAGTTGTGGGAGAAGCAAATAGAATTCACTTTGTAGACATTGGAATGGACAACTTTAAGATTTAAGAGTTACAGAAAGAGGAAGAAAAACAACCTGCACCTCTAGAGAAAGAAGTACTATAGCAAGTTAACAATGATGAATTATGTAATATGAGGTTTGATGGAGCTAGTGCAGGGGTATTACTCATTTCCCCCAATGGTAAGACCTTCAAGTTTTCATTTCAATTATTGTTTGCATGCGCAAAAAATATAGCTGAGTATGAGGCCTTGCTATTGGGGTTGAGGTTAGCTGAGAAACATGGTATTAAGAATTTGTGAGTCATTGGAGACTTAGAACTTGTAGTTTCTCAGGTTAGAGGAAAATATGCATCAAAAATTACTAGGTTGAGGTAGTATAGAAATGTTGTCTGGGATTCTATTGAACAGTTTGATGCATTTGGCATTGATTGGTTTGACAAAGGTAACAATAGGGTGGCAAGTTTACTTGCTAATATTTCCCTTTTACCAAATGATATTACATTTGTTGGAATTTCCAAAGTTGAAGTGCAAGTCAGACACTCAATTCTTAACAACAAAAATAATTGGCAAGTTTTCAATGACGATGATGATATCTTGAGGTTCTTGCAATGCATAGATGAGTATGAGGGTTAGGAAATTGATTTTGCAACCTTTGTGGAAGAGGTGGATGGTAAGGAAACCGTATTTGGGAATGAGATTATCCATTTAAAGACCAATAAGATTCCCAAAGGATTGGTAGCATTCAAAAGGTTGTTTGATAGCCTTGACAGAAGCAACACCAAGCAAACATCCACTCACAAAGAGGACTTCGAAGAAGTTAATCTTGGAAAGAAGAATGCTCCAAAGAAGGTCTACATTGGGAAGAAGATGAAACCTTAGGTTAGGAAAATTTGATTGCCTTATTGAGAAAGTATAGACATGTGTTTGCATGGTCATATGATGACTTGAAGGAATACAAAGAAGAGCTTTTCCAACATGAAATACCTTTGAAACCAGATGCTAAGCCCTTCAAGAAAAATCAGAGGCCAATAAATCCCACTTTGCAACCAAAGATGTAGGAAGAACTTGTATAATTGAGGGATGCTAGGATTATTAAGCCAATTAGGCATTCTACTTGGGTTTCTAATTTGGTCCCAGCTAGAAAGAAAGATGGTGACATTATGCTTTGTGTTGACTTTAGGAATTTGAATGTGTCATCATTGAAGGATAATTACCCTTTTCCCAACATGGAAGCCATGTTACAAAAGGTAACTGGTTGTGAGTTGTTATCTATGATGGATGGATTCTCAGGTTATAATCAAGTTAAAGAATCTGAGCAGTACAAAACCTCCTTCACAAATCCATGGGGCACTTATGTCTATGTTAGAATGCCATTTGGATTGAAAAATGCAGGGGCTACCTTTAAGTGAGCCATGGATGTGGCATTTGCTGATTTCATAGACATATTCCTAGCTATCTATTAGGATGATTTACCTGGACAAGGCTATCTGATCATAATATAAAATAGAGTTATTTACATAATGATTAAAAATAATAAAGCTTACCAAGTAGTGAAAGTTGAGAATTGAGTACTACCACCAACATGTATAGATGTCAAAGGTCCAACATCCACTTGTTTACTAGCTAATTACCATTTTTAAGATTAACATTGATACATAAAAAAAAAATTCACATGTAATATATTTAATATTTTATTACACATTTACTTGAGAATTCGAAAATCCCAAATAAGTGTATAATGACGTTTCAAGAAATGCAAGATTTATACATTGACCCTAGAATTTTAATACATACATAATTTTTTGCATTAATTTTCATTCATAACATGGATAATATAGTTAACTCTAAATTTAATAGCAAACCTAATAAATTTCATAATCTTATTAAAAATTACATGGCAATCAATACTAAAGCTCATACCTAGTAACTCATTAGTCAATATCATACTATCTAATAGAGAAGGATGATGTGGCCCACCCTTTGTGTTATGCTCCTTACTATGTTGAGAATCCTCCTCAACCTATGTACTAACCTCATTACTATGTAAAACCTATGCTATACTACATGTACATGATAAATGTATAGTGATACTTCATGCCTCAAAGGCTCACCTTCATCACCCTAGTATAGATGTCTTATATGCTAAAGCAAGGTCTATGTTAGTAAACTAACCAACTAAAGCGTTTGCAACTTAACACACTCCTTCAAAACTAAAGGGAATATGATGTGGTGAATAGATGAATGGAAAAGGTATATTTTTTGTTGATCTTATGCAAAATGTACCCCTATATATCTTGTGTAGAGCCTTTGATCCTACCTTAAAAATCATCCATTTGAAAATAGTTTAGAATTTCATTGAGGATAAACTTGCAATATAGTTTCCTCACAAAGTATTAAGGCACCCCATTGCTATAATATAGAGGATCTTCAAAAAATTTCAACCACCTATCCTAGAATAGTTTTTCTTTATTCCCTCATGTCGACACCAATGAATTGGGAATCCTCTACAACTTATATACATAGGTACATCAATTTTTAGGTTTATAAATAATACAAGTGAATTATTTTTCATATTTTTTCTCTTTCACTTGTTTTTGATAAAGGGAAAAATAGATTTTGAAGGGATCCAAAACCCTAATACAAAAAGAGCAAGGCTGTAGAAAAAGACAGCAAGCAGCTAGCAAAAAAGATTAGCTCCACACCAAGACCAATCAAGATTTACAATTTACACTTTTCTTGTGGGAGCGGAGAACCATGTCGAAAGAAGGCTTAGAGGATTTAACTTTTTTTCCTTTAATTGTGATCCAACCTTCTTCCACTTGCTCCACTTTACCAAGCCAATCCAACTCACGATTTTCAAGAGAATAATATTGGCAATAATTATCTCTATTGTTCATCCATGAGTTTATTTACCTAGTAATAGAATCTATATGAGATATCAAAGATTCCAATTAAACTAAAATAGCTTGGTGATGCATTTCTATTATATTTTAGTTTTTATATTAATATTTGAAGCTCAATTTATTTTTTATTTTTTACTAAAATATTCTATTAGATTGTAGGAGGACGCATTGAAAGATTAGTTTGAGGAGGGTTATCCTCCTTATGCTCATCTATAAAAAAATTATCATGCATATGATTGGGTGGAAGATGGTTTGGAGATGGAAGGGTGTTTGAGTTCACTAAAATTATTAAGTTATCAAATCAACACCAATGTAAATAAAAAATATTTTATTTTAAAATTAAAATTATTTAAAAATAGTTGAAATTACCTCTTGCATATTCTTAGTGCATTATTCATCCAAAATAATTTGATTCAAAACTATTAGAATGCACATTTAAAATAAATATAATTGTCATGTAACTACTTTTTTCTTTTATGGAAGTCATAAATGTGCATGCATTACAATGTGATCATGTTATAACACAAGCATATTCAGTCTCGATATTAATTGAGCACAAGGTTTGGAACTACCTAGAAATAATATACTAACATTATAATGTGAGCATGTCATAAAAAGGATCAAAGGTATAGAGTGACATATACAAAGCCAAATCACCATCACATGTATGGAATGGAACACCATTAGAACTTTGAATAAAAACTAGAAATTAAACTAATAAAATAAGATAGTAAACTCATTTTGAAAGTAATAAGCTAAATATAAGAAACTAGAAAAAAAAACAAAGAATTATTTTAAAGTAAAAGACATACAGAGTTTCATGTTAGGCTCACTAGAGTGGTGTGGACCACAACAAAAAAAAAGTAGTGTTGATGTTGGGTTCACCAAAATGTAGAGGAGGAAATTCAACACCCTCGAAATGATGTGATCTCAAGGGGAAAATGATAAAGGTGACAAAGCTTGGGTGACAAGATAAATGATAAAGGTGTGTGCTTATTTCTTATACAAAATTAAAACAAGAGAGTTTCAAAAACTAAAAGAGAAAGTCATAGAGGTCTTCTAGAAAAACTGATAAGTTCTCGACCAAGGACAATAGTGTGGCACACAAGCATCCTTACAACATGCTAGTGTCTCATACAGACCAAAACATGAGACTATCTCAGAAGAAAACTAGGGACTTACTAATTGTCTAATGGTAGAACTTTTAAGATTTTGGAAATGAATAGGAAATAATAGAAAGTAAAATGATTAAACTAAATGAAATACAAATGATTAAAATGAGAGAAGAGGAAAGGGATACTCACAAAGATCCAAAAGATGAAGCCTCTGACAATGAAATATCTCCAATACCTACACACATAAGACCGAGGAGAAATGTTGGGGATGCTTAGGGGCTTACCTCAGTTAAAACCCCATTTTGGTGTTTTCACCTCCATGGACAGTCAGATAGGATCAAGATAGATAAAATACATAAAGCAAAGACTTCTAATTAAAAAAAACCTTACAAGGATGAGAACCTCTATCATGAATATAATAGATGAGATAAAGAAGAGATGAAAATGATAGAATAACATGATATCTAGATTAAATGATAATGTGATAAGGAAACCATAGTTACCCTCCTTTAGCTAGATGAGTATTTTGAAAGGGAGAGGTTGCAATCTCCAAGCTCAAGATAAGTATGCTTGTGTGCTACAAGAGATAATTTTTGTAGAGCTTCATTGTGAGAGTGAGAGAGAAAGAGAGAGAATGAGAGATAGATATGTTAGAGAGGTTAAGAAAGTGAGGGAGAGATAGATAGAAGAAGAGAGAGAGAGAGATCAAGAGTGAATTAGATAGATTGAATGAATGACATTTAAATGAGAGTGAAAATGAGGTATATGCATGCAAAGGGTTGTTCTTGATGCGGTTGCAAGCTGTAGAGGTGTTATGCTCATGGATAGGAAAGAAGTGTAATGTCCAAATGACTACTACAAACAAGGATATTTTTGTTACATTTGTGTAGTGTGCAAATGTTTGCGCAATGCATGATTGTTTGCAAAAAAAATTCACCTTAACAGTAAAAAACGATCAAGTTAAAGAAAAAATAGAGGGATATTGCATTATCATTTAATTTATCTAAAGGGGAGGATTATGTGATGTGAAATTGCGTAGGGTACAATTTATGACATTACAATTGCATCTTACACTAGACTATGCCACGATCTATGCACCTCTAAACCATTGCTCAAGATTTATTGTAGTGTATATATTTGTAGGCTTTAAAAATTAAATTTTGGGGAAGAACTAGGATAAAAATACAAATAAAAAATTACATCATTAAAATTAGATAAAATTATAAAAATGTACCCTTAATGAATTTTTGCACAATAGCTAGATTACAAATCAAAATTTAGAAAAATCTTATAGCTGACAATATTATTTGTTTATGCAATGGCTTAGTTATATAAGTTAAAGTGCACTTCAATGAGTTGAATTATTAGAAATCTATCCTTAGGGTGTTACCTTGTAATGATGAATTAATTGCCAAACTCCAAAAATATTTATGTCTATTGTAAAATCATAGTAAGTACATTGATAGGATTTTAAACATCAACCACTCATCCTTGTTTTATACAAGCATACTAGGAAACCATAGAATTTGATTCCATAGTTTCTATATTTTTCTAACATAATATAGAGATAAATGAGGTCATACATATAGAGCCTAATTCACACAACCTAGAAAATACACCATTCAAACTTGATATGGACATGCACAGTAGGCACACCATAGGAATTTGATGCAAACCAACCATACAACCTCCTCATAGAATTCATTACATAGGTACGAATTTGTATCACAAACACACAACTCATATCATAAGAGTTTGATTTGGAATAAATAGGTGCACAAAGTTGACACAAAATATTGGTAATTATTAGGTTATGAATTATTAATGTAAAAATTAATTAAATCTAATGTAGAATCACATGACTAAAATTTATAGGATCTTTGTATACACAAATTATAAAAAACCTTCCCATAATCATACAAATTCAATTCATGCTTGTCATGAAAACTTGACATAAAGTCATATATAAATAAGGGTGTATAAATAAATAAATTGAAATTATACCAAACCATGAATATGCACCAAAAAAAAATTAGGCACAAAGTATGAATATTCACAAACACACTAGGTACAATATAGGAGTGTTATGAACACAAACCAAGCAACCTTATCATAAAATTTACAACATAGGTGCAACTTAATCAACCAAACATTAACACACCATATATGCCACATATGTATGGTGACCAAGGTTTACAATCTCTTTGTATAACTTATATAATGTTATGATTAAATAATAATGAAAATACAATAGAAGGAAAAGATAACACTAATTCAATATGTTTACATGATAGTGGTAGGAACCAACATGACTAGGGTGCCCCACCTAGGAAGATGAGTAGGTTCCCTAAAACCTACCATCTTAGAGATTAGACAAAGTAATTGTATAAAACATAAAATTATATAGAGGAATATGGATAAGGATAAATTGTAACCTTGGTTTTCTTTTAATCAAAATCATGCAATTGTGGTATTTATAATCATGTATTTATACTTGATTTTAGAGTTTGTGGGTATTCATAATTAAGTATTTATATTTGATTTTAGAGTTTGTGGGTATTCATAATCAAGTTCAATTTGATTTTTCTTGGCCTAATTGTCATTTTTTTCTTAACTAGAGAAGTGATTGATCCTTCTATATCCAAGCCTCTAGATTCATGGTGTGTATTGTCTAGTTCCTAAATCCAAATTTAAATTCACATATTTAAAATCCATAGATTGTATGTTGGTTGAAAGTTTGAATAATAATATAATAAATTTTGATTTGTGTAAGATGTTTCTTTTTCAACCACAAAATATATTGTTGATCCTCTTTTTTCATACTTAAAACATTTTTTTTTTGTGTAGTATATTGTAAAAAATACATATACATTAAATTATTGTCTACTTATAATTTTGTATGAGTTCATTTCTAATTCCTTTTATTTATGTAGGATATTATGCATTCTACTCTTATACGTTCACCCACACAATGTGAGGTATAGGTCTCCATATAGGGTAAGTCATAGAACTATCCATTATATATAATCATATTATTAAATTTTATGGTTTATGTTGTATTTGATTGTATAAAATTGTGTAGTTGAATATTGATTTCAAATTTTTTCCCCATGGTATACTAGGTGTAGCGTTCATTTCTAATTCCTTTTATTTATGTAGGATATTATGCATTCTACTCTTATACGTTCACCCACACAATGTGAGGTATAGGTCTCCATATAGGGTAAGTCATAGAACTATCCATTATATATAACTATATTATTAAATTTTATGGTTTATGTTGTATTTGATTATATAAAATTGTGTAGTTGAATATTGATTTCAAATTTTTTCCCCCATGGTATACTAGGTGTAGAAGGACATGTTACTCATTTTAGGATGGGTTACTAGTGTAGAAGGAGATGCCTCTTATTCATGTGGAATTAAAATTTCTCTTAATTTTGATGATTAATTCTCTTGATTTTGATTATAATCCAATCTATTAAAACATGTTTACTTGTATTTGGTTTTATGTATACTCATACATGATACTAGACTTGTCATAAATTTATTTTTCATTTTAGACACTTGTATTTTATGTTACTTGAATAGTTTTATTTTGCATATATCTTAGACTCTTCTTTTTTATTTGAAATTTATATTCATTATTTTAAATTATTAATTGATTTACTGATTACTTATAATCTATTTATTGACATATGAAATACTACCTACAAAATTTACAAGTTTTAATAAACTAATTACTAATTTGATAATTTTCTAGTTACTAAACTATCAATTATTAATTAAGAATTTTCTAATAATTGATAATTGAATTAGCTTACCAATTTACAAATTAAATGATTAACCAAACTAATTAACTATATATTACCAATTTAATAAAATAAAATACTAATTTCAATAATATGATTATGTTTTTTTTACTCCTGAAATGTAATCATTGTGAGCATATATGGAGGCTAGGGCTTTCAACAATGATCTTGGACATAAGTGTTTAGATGGGTGATGTGCAAAGTGGAAACATCAATATAATATCGATAGTATAGTACGTGAATTTTGACCTTTATTTGGGAAAACGGGGAAGGCAATGTCTACAAACCAAGTACGGAAAGAGGGCACTGACACATTGGTCTCTAGTCTCGATCAAATAGCTTGGCCTCTCCAATGGACCGTTACTTCCCCAATAATAAAGTTTGGTGAGGAAATAAAAAGAGAATTGGCTAAAAATGAAGCATATTTCATAGAGTTGGGTCTGGTTGGGAGATTCAGGGGGTTTTGGCCAAGACACTTCGAGTTACATCAATGGATTACAACCACATGGTGCTCTTTTTTGGATGGCGACATCCAAATGTATCCCTATGTAAAAGGGGTTTTGTGGTTTTTTTGGATAATATTTGAAATCCTATGCGACTATGAATGGAGTTGTGAGAAGTATCTTCTGATGTTGAAATCATGACACCCTTCTTTCAATCCTATCACTCAATCTTTTGATGCTACTCCAATTTGGGTAAGACTCATGAATCTTCCATTATAATCTTGGTTTGAATATTATTTTGAAGCTATTAGTAATTTATTGGGGAATTTTTTGGGGGTGGATGATATTTCATCAAATTATATATGCATAAAATGTATGTTCATATCTTAGTGGACATGGATATTACCAAAGAAGTTCTAGCAAATATCTCTTTAAAAATTATAGACAAGTGTTGGAACTAGTTGTTCGATTATGAGGGTTTACCCTTTTGTTGTCACAAATATTTTAATACTTAGCATATTATTTCTCATTGTTCAAAGCATAAAATTGATAGCTATGTTACTTCATGGAAATATGTCTCCCCTCATCATTATTTACTAAAAAAGAAGATTTTAATCAGGAGGGAAATACCCTCATCATTTCCCCAAATAAATCCATCATGGATGACAATCATAAGTTTTCACCAAGAATATTATAGGCCACATCGAGGGCCAAGGATGGATCTTCTCTTATGGGGAGGGTTAGTGTTAAGGCTGCAAAGGATTTGAAGTCAAGTGAGGAGTTGGCAGATCAGACAAAGAGCTCAAAAATTATGTCTCCTAAAGGAGGCAAAATATCTCCAAAGAAATCAAATGAGGCTGAGTGTTGGGGCTCTAGAGGAAAACTGGACAGTGGTACAAAGGAAAAGGAAGAAAAATTAGGTAATTTTCAACATGTATCTCCTCTCTCACACAAAATGTGGAGTAAAATCGTAAAATTATAGGTATTGTGGTGTCCTTAATGTTTCCATGTGCTTTCCACTTGTATCTCATTCAAGGGATTTAATGTATTGGAATCAAGGGACTTTAGTTGTGGGGATGAGGTTCCCCCATCATGACCTCACCTAGTGTGGGCCAGGATAAAATTTGTATTTCTGGAACCAATGAAAAGAGTGTGGCCCTTCACAACCACTTTTATCGATAAATAAATAAATAAAATATTTAAATTCATAAATTCACTAATTTACTAAACTAAAATGTGGGTCTTTCATTCACTAATTACTTAATTATTAAAATTTACTAACCTACAATTCATAATTCCCTAATTTATAATTTAGTAACTATTGAAATCTTTTTTTTTTTGAAATTGTAGCTAATAAAATTTTGAGTTCCATTTTGATATTAATCATAGAAGAACACTACTGATAAAAAGTGGTCAAACTTCATAACACTTTCATTCCAACTTTTGGATCATAAGAAACATAATTAATTAATGAAAAATATATATATATTATAATTTGATTTTAAGATTTAAGAATTTTATTTCTCCACTAATTTTAAATACATACTTATAAACTTGTGACAAGATTTAAGAAGAATGAGTGGATAAATTTCATCATAAATATTAATATTTGATAGGTCCAAACATCAAGATGAACATATTTCACACATCAAAAGGAACATAGATCATTTTTACAAGCACACAATGAATCTATGGGTTAACTTCATTTCTACAAGCATAGAGATATTTACACAATGTATATTTGACCCAAATTAGAGATTGAATAATTCTTCAATTTGTTGGAACATAATAATCTTATATTTTATTATAAAAAATTGATTTGGACCATCAAAATACAATCTTCAATAACTCATCATGCTTACATTTAAAGATAAATCTCTAATCCCTTTTTTGTCAACTCAAAAAATATATCTTATATTTATTTGATAGATTATATGATATTTCCTTTCAAATTGATAGTTATAGACTAATTTATTTAATCACACTTTAACACAAAGTTATTATTATTGTGCAAGTTTTATAAAAATAATTGTCTTATTTATATGTCATATTTTTAGTAACTTCTACTATTCTAAGTAAAGAACATCGTAACCATAAATTATTATATAAAAAAATTAAATAAAAACTTCAAAGATAAAGATTGAAAAAGATGTATTTTTTCAAAAAATATTTATATTCTAAAATAAATATTTAAATGCATATAGGTTAAACTATACATTATTAAATTTATATCAAAGTATAGTAAATGCCTAAATTTATAGTCATTTTATGGATGGAAAAAAGAAACCCCATTAAATTTAGAATTGTAGGAAGTGGTAAGATATTAAACAAAATATAAAGGTGTATTATTTCTAGACTACAAACTCTCTATCTTATGACAACAAAGCTAGCTATTTTTGTTTCATAATAATATTGACTAGAAGGTGAGCCTAGAGGAAGAAGGGCTACCATGACAAAACCTTTTTGTCCTTCATCAATTGATGATCCTCCTGCATTAAGGATTATATTAGTCTTTACCATTCTTGGATGAACACAATTCACATACAAATCAGGATGTTGGAGTGTGAGAACACAAGCATAAGCATTTACAGAAGCCTTGGAAATAGAGTAGGTTGGTAACAAAACTAGCCACCCATTGGTTTTCAATAGCCCTTATTGAAAATTCTTCAAAAAATATTGGAGGAAATGCATCTATTTTGTCTTCTATTGAATCATTGAAGTTGCTCAATTGTTGTCTTAGAGTCTCACTTTGAATGCACTATAAAATTATCAAACAAATGAAAATAAGTAAATAAATAAATGAATTAAGAGATATTGCATATATATTTAAATTCAAAATAAATATACTAATAATTTACTTATCTAGAGTTTATTGACTTATCTGTAAGACCCCAAGACTAGAAGTTACATTCATAAGTCAACCACCACTTTCATTAGCAAGTTTCAAGAGTGGAATAAGAGCTTTAACCATTATTTTGTTGCCATAATAGTTAATCTCAATGCATTCTTTTACCATTTCAAAAGATTCAGATATTCCTTCATTAGGGCTTCCAAAGGAAGTCTTTGTGTTTACTCCCACCTGCCTAGATCGAGAGGAATTGTCAAGGATGAAATCAAGAGTTGGACCTCCTAAACTATATCTATCATCTGCCCAATCAACGACATCTACCTCAACTACCATAGACTTTTAGAGTCCCTCCCACCCAAAGGTTTTAAAGAAATCCTCATTAACCTTTGGGTGGGGATGATAGTTCTTTATTTCCTCTCACCCACCCAACTTTATTTTCCTCCCACCCAAAGGAAGTATTTTTTAAACAAGTTTAAGCTCCAAGTAGGATGATCTCAAATTGAATGAAATCTTGAATAATCAAATTTAGATAAAAGGACTTGCAAATATTTTGGTAGGATCAGTTTTGTTGGCCTTTAAAATGTCATAATATATTGCAAGCCCTATTATTCCAGCATTATTAACTTGCATTTTCAAAGCTAAATCAATAATACCATACTAGCCCAAGTGGACTAAAAACAAGAAAAAATTATACTGAAGGTTGGAAAGAACTTAGGTAGTTTTAAATGAGGCAAATTTCATAACAAAGGGCTACAAATTTTCATTGTCTTGTAAGAGTAAGCAAAAAAAAAAAAAGAAAATCAAGATAATTTGTGGGTAAGAGCACATTGCAAAATAATACAATACCGGGATATCTAGTTTTCCATATTTTTCTTTCATCCAATTGGAAAAATCCTTGATGTTGCTTTCATCCTACACATCCACCTGATGGAACACAATGTTATGAAACCTTTCATCATTTAGAGTCTTGGTTGCAGTCTTACCTCATTGGGTGCTGGCAAGAATTTTAGAATTTGACACATTTGACCTTAAAATTTGAAGCAATTAGAGATGAAATCTTCAAAAAAGTCACTAATCATAAAATGTAGTACTCAGAGTCTAGTTTCCAAATATGTAATTTATTTCAATACCTAGATGGTACAAATTGAGTTTCAATAGGCATTTCTAAAAACCACTATTTAAAAGTCACTTTTTTTTACCATACCATGCACATGTACAACATCCATATTTTGACCTAAATTATCGTATTTTTCTAAATCCATTTGGGAAAAGATTTTTGACTCACTGAAGCAAGTTTTCGATATTTTTTTGTAATTTTTTATTGTTTTTTTTTTTTGTTAAATTTTTATTAGCCATATTTGTCGTTTTGAAAAATCATGCACAACATGCATAAGATGACCTAAACTTATCATTTTTTGATTTTTTTTAAATTGAAAAGAATTGTTTGAAGTACGCTCTCATGCAATCCATTCGTCAAAATGTTATGTTGATAAAAAGTTATTAAAAGAGTAAAAAACCCTAATATTTAAAGTTTATGGACTAGTTTCATCATAAATTAATTGAAACATAGAAAAATAATCCAATTGTAAAAAAAATTACATATTTGAAATATGCACTATCTCATCTATAATGGGTTTTAATTTCATCAAAATATTCTACAAAAAAAGTCGTCAACGATATGTCCTAACTCGATATTTTTCTCTAACATTGTTAGGACCTTCAACTTGTAGGTCAAACCAGGTTGAAGACCTAGGCTCAGTGATGCAGGAGCATCCAGTGGTGTAAGGGCAATCTTGCATCATCCAAAAATAGTTAAATTTCAAGTTTCTTGATTTTTAGATGTTTTTGACATTTTTGGATACCCTTTTTGTCATAATGAAATTCCCAATTTACGATTTTTATTTTCTATTCATGGGTGGAAAGATATTGTAGTTTTAGTTTCCCAGATTTGCACCTGAAAAATCTTTCGAGTTAGATTTGAGGCACTTATAGTTCCCAGAATGGCCCCGAAACTTGACAAAATCAGTGTAATGTATTTCAAGCGCATTATTGACTTCAAGACCTTTCCAACGGTTCAAACGGTTTGCGAATCGGAGTCCCAAATCAAAAGTTATGGCCTCGGGAAGTTGGCGCACTTTCTAGAAGATACAATTGCAAATGTTCTTTTGAAATTTGAACTTCAAGTTGTAATTTTTCTGCCAAACAGCCTAAACTCAAATTTGAATGTTGTTTTGGCTCCAAACTAATGAGGAGCTCTATTTATGGGCGGGTTTCTAATTTTTGGGTAACTTTTTGGGGACAAGCTTGCATATTGCGAAAGGGTTATTCTGTAGCTTTCTATAACTTGCATGTGTTGTAGAACTTGAGGATTTGAGATCCTCTACATGTAAGAAGCTCCATTTTTTGAATAATAAAATTATTCTCTTGTTTGTGGGTTATTTTCTAAGTCTCGGGCTGCGCCCTCATCAAGTGTTATCAGAGCTAGTTTTCTTGAGCATGTGAATAGATCGCCGATTGTGAGGTAGTTTGCGCTAGGACCATGGTTGTGGGTTCAAGATCTTTAAGATGCCTGCAAGAGTGATTCCTGGTAAGCGTGGTGGTGGCAGAGGTGGAAAAGGTGGCAGAAATGTTGGTGGAAGAGATCCATTAGCGGCTGAGGGTTTTAGAGCCCTCTAGAGACAAATTGATGCATTGCAGAAACAAATGAGAAGAGGGTTAGACCCGGGAAGGAGAGGAGAAAGTGAAGACAAAGAAGCGGTGGAAGATTCAGACATAGAAGAGGAAGAAGAAGTGATCGATCGAGATCAGATGCGACTGATAAGGGCCATTTGAAAATTAGAAAAAGACCTAGAATAGAAGTCCCCAGTTATTCTAGAGGTTTGAACCCATAAGAGTTGATCGACTGAATCAATGAGCTAGAAGAGTATTTTGAGTATGAAGAAGTAGAGGACCCAGATCGGGTTAAGTTTGCAAAAATGAAGCTTAAGGGCCACCAATATTTGGTGGAAAGAGGTCTAGTTAGAGAGAAATTGGAGAGGAAAAGGAAAGATTAGTAGTTGGGATCGCATGATGGAGAAACTGAAGAAGCAGTTCATACCAGTGGACTATGAGTTAGATATGTTGAAGAAATTGCAAGGGTTGAAGCAGGGAAGCAGATTTGTGAAATAATATACTAAATATTTTCACAAGATAAACATCACAACGGGTCACATAGAGGCCAATAAGGAGAAGGTAGCCCAATATCTTAATGGGTTATGACTGAGCATTCAGGAGGAGTTAAGCCTAGTCAGAATGACCACCATTGAGGATGTGTATCAGTTTGCTCTGAAGGTCAAAGAGAAGCTGAACAAAAGATTTGATGGCAAGCAAAAGGGATGAGGAGGTTAAAGCGAAAGGGTCAGTGGAAGACCTTCAGGAAGCCGAAATGATGATGAAAAGAAAAGTGAAATGGGTACCAGTCGAAGCCAGAAGAATGATAACTTCTACCACCCTCATGATCAAAATAGTGGTGATCAAAGAGGTAAAGGACGAGGAAGATCTAGGTCAGGACCTGGAAGAGGTGGTTTCAGAGGAACTTGTTTCCATTGTGGTGAAGAAGGGCATCGAGCCTATGAATGTCCACAAGATCAAGGAAGGATAGACAAAGGCCAGAAGGTCATGGAAGAGTTACACATGTAGAAGAGGAAGCTCAATCCGAGCATTCAGATGATGCAGAAAGGGGAGAAGCCCTAGTGGTCAGAAGAGCCCTGGTGACTGAAGAGAAGGAGCTAGAATAGAGGAAGAATCTATTTTGCAAAAGATGCAAGTGTGAAGACAAATGTTGTGATGTCATTATTGATAGTGGGAGCACCGATAATCTGGTGTCAGAAGAGATGGTTGCGAAGTTGAAGCTAAAAAGGGAGAGGCATCCACATCCATATCAAATCACCTAGTTGCAGAAAGACCACAAAGTTTTGGTCTATGAGCAATGCCTGGTAAAGTTCAAGATCGAAAGCTATCGTGATGAGGTACTATGTCATATCATCCCCATGGATGCATGTCACATGTTGTTGGGGAGGTCGTGGTAGTTTGATAGGCAAGCTATACATGATGGCCATGCAAACACTTACTCGCTAATGAAGGATTAAGTCTGCCATAAGTTGAAGCCCCTGAAGAAGGATGAAGAAAAGGTATGCAGTAGTGCCAGAATTTGTTTTGTTGATGGAAGGAAATTTTTAGAAGGCATGAAGCATGAGCGTATGTGTTATGCATTGATTCCTAGAATGGATAAGGAAGATAGTGATGGGTACCAGTAGAAGTTTCTAGGTTATTAAATGAGTTTCAAGAGATTATTTCTGATAATGTACTTGAGGGTGTACCACCAATGAGGAAGATCAGTCATCAGATTGACTTGATTCCTGGAGCTAGTTTTCCAAATAAGGCAGCTCATAGAATGACTCCAGTAGAAAATGAGGAGTTGAATAGACAAGTTCAAGAGTTGTTGAGAAAGGGTTTGATAAGAGATTTTGAGTCCATGCAATACCTACAGTACTAGCACCAAAGAAGGATGGGGAGTGGAGGATGTGTACAGATTCCCGAGCCATAAACAAGATAACAATCAAGTACAAATTTCCCTTGCCAAGGATGGATGACCTAATGGACTATTTGAGTGGAGCTCAGTACTTCACAAAGATTGATCTGAAGAGTGGATATCACTAGATCTGGATTTGAGAGGGAGATGAATGGAAGACTGCCTTCAAGACCAAAGAGGGCTTGTACGAGTGGTTAGTCATGCCTTTTGGGCTAACCAATGCATCGAGCACATTCATGCGGCTCATGAACGAGGTACTAAAAGAATTTCTAGGAAGTTTTTTATTGTGTATTTAGATGATATTTTGATTTTGAGTAAGACGGATGAAAATCCGATGCATATTTGGAGAGCCTTTGAGAAGTTAAGAGAAGAGAAACTGTTGATTAATCTAAAGAAGTGTAGCTTTGTGAAGAGGGAGTTAGTGTACTTGGGGTTTGTTGTCAGCAAAAGGTCTCAAGATGGACCTAGAGAAGGTGAAGGCTATTCTGGAATGGCCTACCCCAAGAACTACTACCGAGGTGAGATCTTTCCATGGTTTGGCTAGATTTTATAGAAAGTTCATTAGAAACTTAGTAGTATTTGTGGACCCCTGAAAAAATGAGAGGGGATAGAAAAGAATTCAAGTGGAGCACTGGAGCAAAATTTTTTTTGAACTATTGAAGCAGAAGGTGCAGCAACCTATTCTAGCCCTCCCCAGATTTCAATGAGGTGTTTCAGGTGGATTGTGATTCCAATGGTTGTGCCATTGGAGCAGTGTTGAGCCAAGAAGGTAAGCCCATTGCCTATTTCAATGAAAAGTTAAATGATGTCAAGAGAAAGTATTCTGTATATGATCAGGAATTTTATGTGATAGTTAAAGCATTAAAGAAATGGAGACATTATTTGTTGCCGAAGGAATTTGTTCTATATACTGATCATCTGGCCTTGCAGTACCTAAATAGTTAGGGAAAATTAAATCAGAGGAATATGAAATGGGTAGAGTTTTTGTAGAGTTATACCTTTGTTTTGAAACATAGGAGTGGGAAGTCAAATAGGGCTATAGATGCCTTAAGTAGGAGGCATACATTGATGACAAAGATGCAGATTGAAGTAGTTGGGTTCAATGAACTCAAGACCTTTGTATCAGAAGATCTTGTTTGCAGAGGCTTGGAAAGCTTGCAAGGAACCTATTACAGTGGATAGGACAAGGTGGTTGGATTTCATAATCCAGGATGGCATGTTATTTAAGGGAAGTCAATTGTGTATCCCGAGGAGTTCCATGAGGGAGAACCTGATAAAGGAGAAGCATAGTGGAGGAATGGTAGGACATTTTGGTCGGGATAAGACCATTACCATTATTAGTGAGCATTATTATTGGCCTTAGTTGTCACGGGATGTGAAGAAGTTTGTACAAAGCTGCGGGGTATGTCAAATGGCTAAAGGAGTGAGCCAGAATACAGGCTTATATCAGCCCTTACCTGTACCAGAGAGGCCATGGGAGGATATAAGTATGGACTTTGTTCTTGGTTTGCCAAGGACACAACAAGGGAATGATTCAGTTCTTTGTGGTGGTTGATAGGTTTTCAAAGATGGCACATTTCTTTCCATGTCGAAGACCATGATGCAGTCCACATTGCTTGACTTGTTCTTCAAAGAGGTGGTGAGGCTACATGGTCTTCCAAAGAGTATTGTTTCAGATCATGACACCAAATTTGTGGGGTACTTTTGGAGGACCTTGTGGAAGAAGTTAAAGACAGAGTTGAAGTTCAGTTCTGCACACCATCCACAAACAGATGGGTAGACAGAGGTTGTTAACAGGAGTCTAGGTAACCTACTGAGATGTTTGGTAGGAGATAAACCCAAAGGATGGGACTTGATCTTACCCCAGGCAGAATTTTCTTACAACAATTTCTATCAACAGAAGCACTGGTAGATCATTCCAGATTGTGTATGGAGGTAGCCCCAAAACAGCTCCAAAATTGAGGAAGATGGACCAAGAGAAGAAAATAAGTGCTGAAGCCAAAGATTTTGCAGAACACATCAAGGATATACATGAGAAGGTAAGATAACATATTAACAAGATGAATATGCAGTATAAGGCCAAGTGATTAGAAGAGGAGGTATAAGGAGTTTGATTGGTGATGAAGTGATGGTCCACTTGAGGAAAGAAAGGTTTCCAATGGGAACATATAACAAATTGAAGATGAAGAAGTTCGGTCCCTGTAAAATTTTGAAGAGGCATGATTCAGGGAATGCATATAAGGTAGAGTTGCCGGATGGATTCAACATTTTCCCCGTGTTCAACATTTCGAGTTTGAGTATCATGAAGGTGGC
The DNA here is from genome assembly GCA_007258455.2 of Sequoia sempervirens. Taxonomy (NCBI): domain Eukaryota; kingdom Viridiplantae; phylum Streptophyta; class Pinopsida; order Cupressales; family Cupressaceae; genus Sequoia; species Sequoia sempervirens. Next base: position 323,903,334 of record VDFB02373365.1, read on the forward strand.
GTAGAGAAGTACCAACAATGGAGCGATTGTGGGATTCCAGCACCTACTTTAGAAAGGAGGAGATTGAAGAAATCTGGATAGTCATGCGGGAAGGAGTACGAGGAATAGGTAGTATGAAGAATATCTAGTGAAATGGAAAGGAAGGCCTGTTGAAGATTCATCACAGTTGCCTAAGGCAGAGGTTGGTATTTGGGTTTTCCTCCACCATTTGAGATGTGCAGGGGTCACTTCTCAAATTACCTTGAGTGTCTGATGCAAGAGCATCCGGTGGTGTAAGGGCAAGCTTGCATCACCCAAAAATAGTTAAATTTCAAGTTTCTCGGTTATTATATGTTTTGACATTTTTGGATACCCTTTTGTCATAATGAAATTCCCAATTTATGGTTTTATTTTCTATTCCTGGGTGGAAAGATATTGTAGTTTTAGTTTCCCAGATTTGCACCTAAAAATCTTCGAGTTAGATTTGAGGCACTTAGAGTTCCCAGAATGGCCCCAAAACTTGCCAAAATTGGCATAGAAAATTTTGAGTGTTATTGACTTCGAGACCTTTCCAACGGTTCAAACGGTTCACGAATCGGAGTCCCGGATCAAAAGTTATGGCCCCGGGAAGTTGGTGCACTTTCTAGAAGATACAATTGCAAATGTTCTTTTGAAATTTGAACTTCAAGTTGTAATTTTCAGTGCCAAACTATCTAAACTCAAATTTGAATGTTGTTTTGGCTCCAAACTAATGAGGAACTCTATTTATGGGTGGATTTCTAATTTTTGGGGAGAAGCTCGCATATTGCAAAAGGGTTATTCTGTAGCTTTCTATAACTTGCATGTGTTGTAGAACTTGAGGATTTGAGATTCTCTGCATGTAAGAAGCTCCATTTTCTGAATAATAAAATTATTCTCTTGTTTGTGGGTTATTTTCTAAGTCTCGGGCTGCGCCCTCATCACTCAGATTCCCAATGCTTTTCCCAAACCAAAATACAAGCCAAAAACCTGACCACAAAGCAAATCCAATTTCAATTTTTTAGAAATGGGATCCCATTTACAAATTGGGATCCCGTTTTGTAAATTGGGATCCCATTTCTTAATATTAAATATGATGCCCATTGACAAGGAAATAGGATCCTACTTTATAAATGGGATCCTGTTGACAAATAATTGAGATCCCATTTTATAAACAGGATCTTCTTTGTTTTTAACCATTTTTTAAAAATTTACTAGCAAAGTTTACTGTGAAGTCTGCAACTTCACATGTACGGCCGAGTGTGACATATTGGGCTATTTTTCATCAGCTTTTGTCTTTATAGGTGGTGAACTTGCATTTTTGATTGATTTTTTCATAGGAGGAATCATGTAAACCTTTTTTGAAGTGGAATTGTGTTAGTTTTGTACTCATTTGGAGGAACAAAAGGTCTTCAACTTGCAATATGGATTGAATTTTTCAAAGGAGGCATGAATAAGACAATTTTTAAAGTGGAATTGTGCTAGTTTTCCACTTGTTTTGAGGAACACAAGAGGAAGAATTTTTTCCTTATAGGTCTTCAAATTCCAATTTGGATTGAATTTTTTGAAGAATTTCACTATTGACATTCATTTGTGCTTGAGAATTTTATAATCATGGGTTCACAAGCTCGTAATAAGAGGAGGAAGACATTGAATCATGAAGAAATTGAAGCAAATAGAGAGGAGAAACAAAGACAAAGAGAAATAAGAATGATAATTAAATCAATGAATGATGGTGGAGCATCCAATTCCACAACTATTGAAGATGAAAACATTGAGGAGACCATGGTTGTAGACAAAGCTAATTTGAAAGAAGTCAATTTGGAAAAGAATATGATTATACAAGCAAGTCCTACTATGTCTTCAAATACCTCTTTCAATGCTATGGAGAATGTTTCAATATGCACAAATCTAGGTGTGTCTTCAAATCCACATGTTAGTGAAATTGTAAATTCATATGTAGAATTTTTAGAAGATGATGGACTTAATGATGTTGACATTGATAATATTCGGAGAGATGAAACTTTTATAGAATTTGCTGAAAATGAAAAAGAAAAATCTTTTGTTGAAAATGAAAATGAGAATGAAAAATCTTTTGTTGAAAATGAAAATGAAAAATCTTTTGCTGAAAATGAAAATGAGAACATTTGATCCTTTTGTTGAAAATGAAAACAAAAATTGTTTTGTTGATGAAAATGGAAATGAAAACCGTTTTGTTGATGAAAATGAAGATGAAAATGTAAATCATTTTGAAATTGAAAATGAAAATGAAAATATAGAATGTGATGTTGAATTTAATGAAAATACTTTTTTTTTAAATTGAAAGTGATGTTTTCAGTAATCTTCTTGGTCAAATTTCTTGGAGGAAAATAAGAACACATGCGAATAAAATATACAAAAAAAAAATTATCATAAAAAATTTGCATTTCAATGTCAACTAATGATGTAATTGATGAGAATACAAAAAATGAGAAAATAATGAAAAGGTTTGGCTTTTTTGTTAAACCAAAAAGAAAATATCAATCATTAAAACATGTTATGTCTACTGTTGCTAGTGCCATTCAATCTATTGGGAAAAATAGTCGATCTAAAGGTAGAAATGCATCAAGAAGAGCTATAACAACTGCTATAGTTAATAAAGAAACTTTGAATAAAATAATGGTAAGAAATATTAGTGAAGTTTTAAAAATACATCCTAAAACATTGCTAAGAGCAGAAAAATGAAGAGAAAGTATAGAAAATGATCCTATCAACCAATGTTGGAGTTTCAATGGTCCACTCCTGAGGTCTGATATGAAATTGAATGTTGAAATTAATTCTTTGATTGAAAAATATTGGCATGATAATACTAGGGTTTCATCTAATGCTAGAGATGTTTTAAAATTAAGGGTGGGGTCCAAATTTCGCGATCCTCACCCAAAACACCTATTAGATACAACATAAATTGAATTTTATAGAAAATTTTGTAGTGATTTAGTGTTACTTGGTAATATTAAAATAAGTCAAAGGTCTTTTGAAAAATGTAAACCCTAGTATGTAAAAATTAATAAGAAACGAATATCTTGTTTTGATTAGGGGTAAAAAAGGGTTTTGAAGAGGCCCAAAACCCTTTACAAAGGAAGAAAGTTGAAACTCAAGATAACAATAGTAAGCATGGATCAGCCCAACAACAAGCTGCTAAAATAGATAACTCACAAACCACCAGCAGCCCAACAACAACCACAACCAGATGATCAAGACATCATAGGCTATAAGAGACAATCAAGCATGAACCCATAGCCCAAATATAACCTGGTTTTATCCGGGACCAGAAACCCCACCCAAGTTTTGATTGTAAACAACCACCTGAAACAATCAGGCAACATACCAACACAACAATAGCCAACCATCTGCTTAGAAACAATAGACCATAACCCAACAGAAGAAAAGGAAATTTAATGGTAATGACTACCATTAAACCCAACCATGTAATCAAAAACATCAGCACACAAGAGGAGAGACACCCCTTGAAGCTCCCAAGCGAACCAAAAACCAACTCCAAATCCACCTCAAGAGGATTGAGTTCCCCTCTATAGGAGAAGATACTGTGAAAACCCAAAAAACCAAGAGCACACCTCTTTAGCAACCTCGACCTCCACCTCGATAGGAGAAAATTCCACCTCAATAGGAACACCACCAAAGGAAACTAGAAAAGAGGACAACCATCCATTTCCAAAACATCCACCAACTCAATAGGAGATGACTCGTGACCATCAAGAGCAGTCTTCATCTCAACTGAAGACATAGTGCACATGAAATGAAAGAGAGTCAAAGCTCTAGTAGAATGGGAATCCACACCATCCTTTGGATGAGCATGCAGGAGCTCCAAGAGAGAGATCACACCCAAACCAACAAGAATCTCTAAGGAATTCGAAGTCTAATCCAAAAACAAAGAGCTCCACCAAGAGAAAACTAGGAGCCAACAACAAAAGAAAACCCCCTTTGAAAAAGATAACCACAACAACCACAAAGGGTACACAAAAGCTCTGATAAAGAGCCGAGTAATAGCATAGGAAGCCAAAGAAATCCACCTCACAGTAGGCACCTCTGAAACTCCATCAGCAGAAGCACTTTCCTCATTAAATAGAACCCACAAAGGGTACCCAAAAGCTCTGAAAGAGAGCCCAAGAAAAAATAGACCCAACAATAGAAAGATCCTCCAAAAGAGAGCCCCAAGCCACAAGTCAACCCCCTTTGAAAATGAGGACCAAGTTAAACACAAAGGGTACCCAGTAGCTTTGTAAAAGAGCCCAAGAAGAACAACACAAGAAACTAGGCCACTTCTCCACCAAAGAGCATAAAGGATGTCCTTGAAATCCACCCTCAAACTCCCACCACAAATAGGGCTATGATGCAGGAAATCCCCACCACCGCCACCAAGGAGAAGCTCTCTCTGAAAGATCCCATTAGGCACAACATCACCAAAAAGGAGGCAGAAAGCCTAGAATGCCTTCCACACAATAATAGCCAGCTCTTCTAGAGAGCAAAAAAAGATCATAGAATGCCCAGGAAACCAAACGCACCAAGCAGATTCCTCAAAATCACAGGTAGCAGCACTCCAGCTAGGAGAGACCAACACCCACTGTAATCCATAGCCTGTCCAAGAAAGAGTAGGACCCAACCCGTAAAAAGAAAGGAAAGAGCCCCTTCCAGTGACACCATCACTAGAAACCTCTGCCACAACCTCAAAACCAAACAAAAGCCTAGGACCCAGGCCCTCAACATCGCCCGGATCACCATCAGTTTCCATAGAGTCCTCCTTTCCCTCTAAGTATTTCAAATCCCCGCTCCCGCGTGTCCCGCTCGTACTCCCGCTCGCAGCCATCCCCTTAACATATGATATAAAATTCTACCTAGAAACAAATATCTTGTTGTAAAACACATGTTCAATTTCATTATTTTATGATGTTTTTTGATATATACATTGTACCTTGCATACTAACATGATTATACAGGAATGTGGTATTAATATGCCACCTGAAGCAATAAGGGAGTTTATTTTAGGTTTGTTTTGTGAAAGATCTAATGGTAATTTTTTTTATTTAAGTTCTTGTATTTCTAGACAATGCATTAACTAGGGAAATCTTTCATTCTTAAGAGTTTGTATGCATGAAAGTGTTGATAATGATTTTGGACAACAATTAGTAGATGTTAAAAGATTCAAGAATGTTCAGTATTCTTTAAAAGATGGAAAAATAGGAAAGCGTTGTGATTTAGTTATAGAAAAAGTTAGTGTGCATGCATTCATGAGTGGATTAAGAATAAGGTTGTACCAAAATATGTCATGCACTCCCAACATGCTCGATGGCTTGATGGCCAATTTCACGCATGTAGAAACACATTTCCAATTGGTACTATACTTTTAGTGGTTGATTTTGTAGAAAATTATACTCTAGCTCTGTAAGAGGAATCAATCAAAGTATTATAATTCAGTACAAGTAGCTATGTTTGTCCATATTGCTTATAGACATGTAGATGATAGCACTGAGGATGATAGAAAGGTTTTGAGGGAGTATCATTTTTATTTGAGTGATAATCGGTTACACTCGTTAGAGTTTGTTCAATATTGTTTCAATATATTTTATAGATATTTAAGAGAAAGAGGAATCCAAATGACAGAACACCTCATATGGTCAGATAATTGTACGGGGCAGTTCAAGAATGCTTGAATGTTCTATTGGTTAAGTAGGGTTCACAAGGAACTTAATGTCCAACATATATGGAGGTTTTTTGAAGCTGGGCATGGTAAAGGAGAACATGATGGAGCTATTGTCAAATGAATTCTTGCTAGAGAACAATTAAAATTCAAGGATGTAGTAAAATTTAAAGATGCATGTGGGATTGTGGATTGGTGTAATATAAGATTATTTTCACTTGGTTCAAGTGAGTACTCTACAATTCATCGATTCTTTTGGTTGGTTGAAGAAGAGAACATTGTACCTAGAGTTGACTGTGAAACAATCAGTGGATCTACTAAATGGCATTCATTTAGGAGTTTGACAGCAAGCACATGGACTATCTAGACAAGGGAACTTGCATGTTATTGTCAGTTTTGCATCTCAGGAGATTGGGAAGCATGTGAAAATATAGAATGGGTTGAACAGTGGGAGCAAAGATCGTTGACACCTGCACAAGCACATGATCAATATGAAAGAACTATTGAAGAAAATGATCAAGTGTTTGCATCTGAAGACTATGACTGTATTTTAGAGCTTGTACAAGAAGGTAATTTAATTCAATATATTTCATTTTATTTCACTTTATTAAGTTATTTTGTGATACTAAATTATTTATATGGATATGCACAAGTTATTAAATCAAATTTAGTTTGCAGGGCATGTGTATGTTGTTGTTGCACTTGAGGGGAATGAAGAGGAAACAAAATATTGGTTGGATCGTTGTGTGGAGAATAAACATAAGTTAATAGCACCTCAAGAAGATGATGATGGCTATCATTACCCAATAGGTACGGTAATCCCCTTAAGACATCCCCTTAAGCAAATTTTGATAACAAGTTTTTGATCCCCTTAAGAAAATTTTTAGAACAAGTCTTTGATCCTCTAAAGAAAATTTTGAGAACTTATTTGATGATGGTTTTCATGTTTTCCAATAGCATTGGTGGTGGTTGTTGGAACTTGGCTACGGAAATACCTGACAAGGAAGAATGGTCTACCTGCATTCGAAGATTATGAAACACATAAAAAGATTATACATTATTCACATTTGGTGGTGGCAAAAAATATAAAAATAGATCGGTATCATGGAAGACCTACAAATAAAGTGTTATGGAAAATTTCTATGGAAGAGAATGATACAATCATAGATGCATTGCAAAAAAGAGAGGATGCAAATGGTACAATGGAATAAGTAAATACAGGTAAATATAGTTTTAGTTTTATATTGTCCTTTTAAATAGATTAAATACATGTTTTGATATTGGTCAAGTGTGTTACTAGTTGAAATTGATTTAAATTGTCCTTTTATAGATCCTTAAGCCATAATCACAAAAAGGATCTAGTCCATGCATAATCAACTTAGACAACATGGAATACTTGGTAAAAATAGGTAATTATTAGTTAAATTATATTTAAATACATGTTTTTATTACATATTGATATTGCATGTACATTAATAGTTAAAATTGATTTATTATCCTTTTTCGTATCCTTAAGCCATCATTGCATTGATCTCATACTTTGAAACAAAAAGGAGAGGATTCCTAGATTCAACCTACACACATGTGTAGAATACTTTTAAATGTAGGTACTTGAGTTGTGTACATATAGATATTTTTATATAAATTAATATATGTATGTTTTGATGATTTCATTGATATTGCTTGTACCTTTTTGATATTAGGTGGTGTGAAGACCTACTACATTTTGGGCACAAGTTTGAGATGTTCTTGAGATGGCATATCTAAATTTTGTAAACATTGTTTTGAGATGACATATATGTACATACATGCTTATAGAATTAAACATTTTATACAAATTACAAATACATGTACATACACAATTGTGTACTCTATGTATCAAAATCAATATTCTCTATATTTTGTTTGTTAAATGTGCATGTTTTCCTACTTTGAAACTTTATATTTCATTGTATAATCACTAAAAATCATGCATAAATTATTGTTAAATCAATTATATCCTTAAGACATTGTATTAGGACCCCTTAAGACGTGGAGGTGGATTCACATATCCTAAATATTATACTTAATTATATCATTTGTTATGATGACTCACCCTAAAACTTATAATACTTGTTTATATCACTTAATATTTATGCTCAATTATACTCTTCTTTGATCCCCTTAAGACGTTGTATTAGGACCCCTTAAGACATCCCCTTAAGACGTGTTGTATTAGCACATATCCTAAATATTATACTTAATTATATCATTTGTTATGATGACTCACCCTGAAACTTATAATACTTGTTTATATCACTTAATATTTATACTCAATTATACTCTTCTTTGATCCCTTTAAGACATCGTCTTAGGACCCCTTCAGACAACCCCTTAAGATGTGTCATATTAGCACATATCCTAAATATTATATTTAATTATATCATTTGTTATGATGACTCACCCTAAAGTATAATACTTGTTTATATTAGTTAATATTTATACTTAATTATACTCTCCTTTGATCCCTTAAGACATCGTATTAGGACCCCTTAAGACATCCCCTTAAGACAACCTATAAATTAGTGTTGGATGTTATTATTTGTTTTGACAACTTATAAATTAGTATTCCATGCTATTATTTGTTTTGACAAATTATAAATTAGTATTGGATTCCATTATTTGTCTTGATAACTTATAAATTAGTATTGGATGTCGTTATTTGTTTTGACAACTTATACATTAGTATTGGATGCTATTATTTGTTTTGAAATCTTATAAATTAGTGTTGGATGCTATTATTTATAGAATTTATTAATGCTTTTGTTCTCTAATCTTGTATGGTATTTTTTTATTTCTTAAAATTTTATCCTTTCTGGTATATAAATGGATTGCTTTTGTTTGTAAATTATGATTTATTGACTAATTATTGATTGACATGAATTGAATAAGTTCATTGACTAATTATCACTAGTTATTGAATGTACATATCATGTATATCATGTATGAGAACACTAAATTTGTTAAGTACAAATATTAAAATGTCCTATTAATTTCAACTTTAATTTCATATTTATATTTAATTTCACATTAATGTCCTATAATAATGTCTTGACTATGAACATAAAATGCATAAATGTACATGTGTAAATTAAAATTTCAAGCAATAATAAAGTCCATAATTTACAACATATGAAGTGCATGAAACCAATATATTAAGCGCATGAAATAAATTCCATCAGAGTATAACCCATGAACTAAATTCCAACTAAGTACTTGAGTCATGAAATATAAAGCCCAACAGAGTACATGAGAAATAAAAATGTAGTCCATGAAATAAACAAATATAACCCATAAAATCATGTTTCTAGGTCATGTATTTGTTGCCTATATTTCACCTACAGTTAAATTCGGCAAGATAATCATTTGTTAGATCTTCGAGAGGCCAATGGAACATTCACACGAGGGAAAAGACTCTACATTTGTTGCTAGGTCATGGGGAACTCAGTGGGAGAAACTGCCCTAGAGAGATTTGACATGAAAATCATCTAAGGAGAAAGTCGACAGGACATTTCAGAGGTCTCACTAACTAGCAGGGTTCCATTAAGTACGAGTGCTTCAAGCCACAGATCCTATTGGCATGAGATCTCTTTCAGCATATAGTCTCGGCGACTACTAATGTCTCGCCGATGTATGAGGAGCCTTGGATGGAGAGATGCTTTCAGCATAAGAAGGCGGGCTTCACTAGGAGGTCTTAGCGAAGGCAAAAGTCTCGCCGAAAGGAAGGTAAGTGGCCTCGATATGGTTGTCTTCAGCAGAGTCTCGTCGACACAAAGGAACCCCTCAGTATGACTAGGGGACTTCGCCAAGAAGTCTCCCCGACTCGTAATGTCTTGCCTAGATTAGAGCTAGGCAAAAGGTGAAGGGCTCAACAAAAGGTCTCGGCGAACACAAAAGGTCTTGCTGATAGATCAAAGGGAGGCCTCACCAAAAAGTGAAAAGGGAGCCCTTCGAGGGACAAAGTGTTCAGTTATGGTCTCAGCGACCCGTTAAAGTCTCACCAATAAGAAGGCCTTTAGTATAGCATTCCAAGTCAGAGAGATGTCTCCCCGACTCATGATGTGTTGCCGATAAGTGGATGACTTGGCAGAGGATGGTTTCTTTAGCTTAGGTGGGTGCCTTCGGCACAATGTCTTACCGACATCATGTGGTCTCAGTGATAGAAGCAGGTATCGGTACAACATTTTATCCTCGCTATGGTGTCTCCTCGACTTGGTGATCTCTTGGCGAAAGGAGGGTGGAGCTTGGTAAGGTAAAATGCATTCGGGCAGACACTAATGGCCTCTTGCCGAAAGAAAGAGAGGTCTCGGCATAGGATATTGCCTTCAGCAAAGCGTCTTGCCGAAAGATGAAGGTTACACCACCTGGGCACTTCGGGGTAAGTAGAGGAGCTCGCTAAGAAGTCTTAGCGAGAATGGAATGTCTTGGTGATCATGAGAAGGGTTCGGCAGGAGTCTTCCTGATAATAGGTGTCTTGCCTAAAGAGGGTTTCTGCCATCGGCATATGGTCTCACCGACAACAAGAGGTCTCGCCGATAATCATCAGGGTGAAATGGTCTTAGCAAAGGATGCAGGTATCGACGAGAGGTCTTGCCAAGTTGGTAATGTCTCCCCAACCGAAGAAAAATGAACTGTCACTGAATGTAAAGAGTCAACCCAATGGGAAGCAGTTTTCCAAAAGGTAGAAGTCGCCAAAAGTTTTAAAGCTTGACATAAGGTCCTATCAAGGCGGTGTAGTCTTGCTGAAGGAAGAGGTGGTCTCTGCGACCAAGGAGGAGTCTCAGCGAAATGAAGTGAGCTCGGGCAGACAAAAGGAATTCGACAAAAGGTCTTAGCGACCTGTGGATGTCCTACCGACTCGATATAGGATCTCAACAAAGAATGCAGGGCTCGATGGAGCAAAATGCATCTGGGTGACATTGGAAAACTTTGGCCGACATGGTTTGTAATATCAAGATCGAGGAGACTTTGAGAGGAGGCTATACACTCTATATGCTGTCTTACCGATGAGTGATTGTCTTGACAACCACAGAGGTAACTTCGGTATGAGTTATGAAGCTCAATAAAGACTCTCATCGATATATCCATGCTATGCTGATAGTTTGAAATGACATAATTGCATCGACGAGACACTAAAAGTGTCTCGCCAAGATGTGATTCTTTTCAAAATAGTTTTGACTGCCTGTAGAGCCTGCGTGGAATACGCTCGACCAACCATGAGGAGCTGAGACGAGCCGTGGCAGTCTGATCAGAATGAAGGATGGCAACATAATGAATGCAACACATATTTGTTGTGAGCTTAGGGCATTCAAAGCGTTCAACCAAGGTGGTTCGAACAGGACATGATGCCAGGATCAAAATGAATGCGGTGGTTGCGGAAAGATTAGAAGGCTTCTCTAGGCAGTAGCTCTCCATCAACACATACAACAAGGACATGTAGGGTCCTGAATTTATTTCATCCAAAAGGTCTGAGGAGAGATAGATGTTTTGGAGACTGATATTTTGTAAGCCCTAAGGGGCTGACACATTTTGATATATAAGGCTTTTTTTCCTTTTTGTAGATAGTTTGGAATATACACTCAAAAGAGTTAGTGATTTTTGGTCAATCCTTTCTCGACTAAATGTATGTTTTTTTGTAACTCAACTGAAATCTAGAATGTAAAATAGAGTTCACCTTGAAAACAAGTATTAATGCTCTTACCACTCTCATTTTTGTATGTTAGCTTATGTATGTATTTCTTTAACAGTGTTTTTTCAATCTGTATTCATACCACAAAGTTGTGAAGTTTGTTTCTTCCTTCTTGAGATATGTATGTAGATCAAACCTATCAAGAGTGATGCATAAGTCTAATGGGGTCATGTTGAGTAAGTAAAGCAGCTACAGTCTAGTTTTCTCAGTGTGGTTGCTTTTTCTATTTTCATTCTTCTGATTTCTTATCAACTCGGTGTATCACCATAGGAATAGTTCAGTATAGTTTCATTTCATATGCATTTCTTCTCCCTTTACCTCACAAAGATCAATAGTTTAGGTGATACCCAAAGGAAGACGGCCTTCTCTAGAGGTTCACTCCAATCTCAGGTGACCCACAACCTTGGAGTGATCCAATGTTTCACTAGAAAGCTCAGTTTTACAACTTTGCATAGGTTGCATTTCTAGGTGACAACAGTTTTTGGCACGCCCAGTGGGACAGTGAACTAGATTGAACTACTGGTTTAGTATGCAACCAGTGAATTTTAGGCTTTATATAAGTCCTTTGGCATACTTGGCAACTCCATAAAGAGGAAAGAGCTCCAGAGATCAACGCCTTCTTCAGTTTATGAGAAAAGTTCAGACGAGAGGTAGCTCAGGTCCCTTTGAATATTTGCAGCTGTCACCGCCAAGAAGGAAAGGTAGAGCAACAGAAAAAAGAGGAACAACAGTTATCTATTCTAGAAGAACTCAGTCTACTCCTCCATTAGTGGGATCTCATTTTTCTATACAAGTAAATCCAATTCAGATACCTCCAATGGCCGCTCCAAGGAATCAACCCTTTGTTGCTTTCAATAGAGGGAGTCCTTTGAACTTGGCACAACACAATGATATTCCAATGGCAGCCTTGAAGATCCTGCCAATTTTTATAGGGGAAGACCAAACTAATCCAATTGAACACATGAGAAATGTGGTTTTGTTATGCAGAGTCCACCACATAACCCAAGAGGACGTTGCAGTGAGATTACTGGTTGCTTCACTGAAAGGCAGAGCTGTACAATGGTATAGGAACCTACTAGTTAGTTCAATTGCAACATGGGATGAATTTGGAGATAAGTTGCATAAGCAATTCCAAGATAGGTCTGACAACTTGTCTCTACTAGAGCAATTGACTACAATTAAGAGGGCTCCACAAGAGTAGATGAATGATTTCAACTTAAGATTTCAAAGAACTTGGGATAGGATCCCTGTAACAGTGAGGCCACCTCCAGAATACAATTTTTTGTATTTTTTGAGGGCTCTGAATAGTGACATAGGTGTCATGATACAGTCAATGGGAGGAGTGTCCTTGCTAGATGCCTTTGAAATAGCTATCAGAGCTGAAAATAGCTTAATTCAAGCTGGTAAGCTTGCTCCCAGGCCACGAATGCCTATATTTCTAGAGATTCATGCAAACATCCCTTTGCAAATACCTCATTTCACACCTCTACTAGCTGTACAAACACTGTCAGCTACTATTCCAACCATTGATAAACAAGAAAGTGTTGCTTCAAGCTCATCACAGGAGTTACAAGAGATCAAAAGTCTCTTACAAACTTTTGGTAACAAGTTGGTGAACTTCGAAAAGCAACAGACCTATTCCAAGCCTTATCAACAGCAGAATCAGGCCTCAAGTCAGCCTTTTCAAGGTCAACAACAGCAATTCCAAGGGAATAGACAGCAGTATCAGGGCAATTATCAGGGCCCAAGATAGAATGTGAACACAAGGCCTTTTCAGGCCTATGCTCCAACCCCGACCAAGGAACTGGTTCTTACCCAAAACAACTTAGCAGTAGACTATGAGTGGTGTTACCCTTGTAACCAACCTCATAATCAAGCCACTTGCTCAAATGAACTAATCAACAAGGAACTTATGGTACAAAATGCTTCAAGTTCGTAGGAGAGTGCATACAATAATGCATCTTCACAACATCATGACCAATTCAACAATGATACAACCCTGCTTAACTGGCAAGGTCAGGAATTATGTGGATTGAATGAAGATAGTTCTCCAATTGCAGCTAACACCAGGGCAAAGAAGAGAGCTTTTGAGCTTAGTCAAGCAATCGTAGAACCATCTACATCTTGAGCGGCTCTTGCTTGGCAAAGAAATCAGTAACTCCCAGATAAGGAGCAGTCACACTCGCAAGCTAATCATACTGGTATAAAGGTACATCTTAAAGTAAATCCAATTGTACCTTATAATATCCTTGATAGTATGAAAAAAATGAATGTTACAATGTCCATGTGGGACTCATTATACATCCCAGGTCAAAAGGATATGTTACAATCAGCCCTGTCAAGTTTGAAAATGTCTGATGAATTTGAGCCCCCAATATCTCAGGTTAGAGTTGTGTTAACAAATAATTCTCAGGGAAATGATCAACGACCTTACATAGAGATTGAAAAAGGAGTTAAGCCACCTCCTTTCTATGTGTCAGTGATTATTGGTGATAAATTAGTCCATAACTATATGCTAGATAGTGGAGCTAGCAGCTCCGTCATGCCAAAACAGATTGCTGACAAACTTGGACTAAAATACTAGCCTTTAGAGAAGGGAGTGATCCAATTAGATGGTACTTCAGTTAATAATTTGGGTATTATCAAGGATTTAAATCTCACCCTCCATGCTTGTCCAAATTTTTCAGTTCCTCAAGACATATGTGTCATAGACCTTCCACCTTTCTTTTCCTTGTGTTTATCTAGAGACTTTACAGCCAAGATAGGTGGTTATGTATCAGCTGATTGGTCACATATGTTATTTAGAACAAGATATGGAACCAAGGTTACCATTAAATATGATAAATTGGCTAAAGATCACATTGAGCCATATAACCCAAGTCCCTTTAATGTTGTTCCTACTGCTGTAGACACAAATTGTGTCATTCTTTCTGACAATAAACTAGCTACTGCTCAAGAACTCCAATCAGAAGTTGTTCCTGATGTACTGTTGCATGAATGGGTAGTTGAGAATGTATTGGATAGTCATGAGGACCTCATTCAAGATGTTGGTATGGGAAACTATGTCATTCTTGAGCCTGACACAGAGATTCCAAGTTTGGAGAAAGATGTAGATCAGTTGTTGCAACCACTAAATGGACTTTGGGAGATGTTCTTCGATGGTTCCAGAAGTAACAATGGGGCAGGAGGAGGTGCAATGTTGATTTCTCCATAAGGTGATAGGTACTACTCTACATTCCATTTTGCTTTTGCATGCTCCAATAACACTACTGAGTATGAAGGCCTTGTTCAAGGTCTAGAGTGGGCAAGGAAGAGAAGAATAACCAGCTTGAAAGTATATGGGGACAGTGAATTAATTGTTAATCAAGTAAGGGGCCTGAATGTTGCTAAAAATGACACATTAAAGTCTTATAGAAACAGAGTGTGGGACATGTTTGAAGATTTTGATGCCTTTAACTTAGTGTCTATTCCAAGAAATTAGAACAAGCATGCTAACAGGCTTGCAGCCATTGGAGCACAATTTGATATTCCAGGAGATATTAGAAAAGAGAAAGTGCAGCAGTATGTGAAGGTTGTAGTCAGGCCATCAATTCCTGATAACAACATTCACTGGAAAGTCTTTGATAGTGATGAACATATCCTTTCTTTCCTACTTGAAGAAGATCAGTTCTCCATGGTGAATCAAGCAAAACTCAAGTAGCAGTATGGTGATCAAGTCATACAGCTAAAGACAAATAAATTACCCAAAGGCCTTGCTACCTTAGAGTCAATTTTCAGTACCGATGATTAGCTTAAAGAGGGTAGAGCTGGCTTGCAAATCAAAGAAGAACACTATGAAGAACTGGAGATTTTTAAAGGTAAACTTCCTAAGATAGACAAAATTTGTTCACATGAAGATAAACAAGCTTTTGTTGCTTTATGTCAAGAATTCTATGATGCCTTTGCTTGGGAATATTTGGATTTGAAAGGGTTTGATCCCCATATTGCTCAGCACACAATTGATTTAGAGCCTGATGCTAAGCCAATAAGATAGAAAAAAAGGCCCTTGAATCCTAAACTTGAGCCCCTAATGATTAAAGAGCTGACTAAACTAGTTGAGGGGGGTATTGTCTTTCCTATCAAACACACTTCATGGGTTTCTAATCTTGTGCTGATTAGGAAGAAAAGTGGTGAAATTAGAATTTGCCTAGATTTTAGGGACCTTAACCGATCATCTTTGAAAGACCACTACCCGCTACCCTCCATGGAACGAATCTTGTAAGAGGTTGCTGGTTTTGAAAGATTTTCCTTATTAGATGGTTTTTCGGGGTATAATCAGGTGCTGGTTAAAGAAGAAGATTAGTTTAAAACTGCTTTTACGACTAAATGGGGCACCATGGCATACAAAAGGATGCCTTTTGGTTTGTCCAATGCTGGTGCCACATTTCAGAGGGCCATGGACATGGCATTTCAAAGTTTGATCAACAAGATTATACTGATTTACCTAGATTATATTATAGTATATTCCAAGAATGCTGATGAACATGTGCCACATCTTAGGCAAGTTTTTGAAAAATGGACAGAGTTTGGGATCTCTCTCAATCCAAAAAAGAGTATCTTTGCTGTTTATAAAGGGAAATTATTAGGACACATAGTGTCAAAGCAAGGAATTACTATTGATCCTAAGAGAGTCAAAGCCATACTTGAGCTACTGCTACCTAATCACAAGAAGGGTCTAAAAAGCTTTCTCAGCTAGATGAACTTTTTAAGAAGATTCATCCCTAATGTTGAAAACCTATTACAATCTTTAACAACAATGTTAAATAAAAATGTCATTTTCAGTTGGACAAAGGATGCTAAGAATAGTTTTGAAAAGGTCAAGGAGGCCTTAGTAGCAGCTCCTACACTGGTAAATCCCAATTTTTCTAAAGATTTTTATTTGTATGCTGATGGTAGCATAAGTAACATTTCTACAATATTGGTTCAAAAAAATGAAGAGAATTTAGAACAACCAATAGCCTTTTTCAGTCAAGGATTGGTTGATTATGAACATAAATACTCCTTTGTAGAGAGGTATTTTCTTGCTATGATCAAAATCTTGAAGAAAATCAAGCCTTTGATCTCTCATAATAAAATTCATGTCATGGTGGCACACTCAAATGTGAAGGATTTTCTATCGAATAAAGATCTGAATGAAAAAAGAGCAGGGTGGATCACTAGGCTCATGGAGTACGGTGTAGATATTAGGATCACCAAATTGGTTAGAGGCAGAGGTCTCTGTGAACAACTTTCTACTGGGTCAAGCAGTGGAAGTGAACTAGAAAAGGATGTTATCCTTGCTAATACAAATGAGTTTTAGAATGCTCAAGATGATGTACCAATAGGGACAACCAATTGGGTTCACGATATGATCCAATTTTTACAAACTGGTGAATGCCTATTAGGATTAAACAGAGCTAAAAGGAGATACTTTAGATTGCAGTCCATGCCATATGTGCTGGTAAATAATGTTCTCTTCAAAAAGGATCTGAACAGTGTCCTATTAAGATGCATTCACAGTCACCAAGTTGAGAAAATACTTCATGAATTTTATGATGGAGCTGCAAGAGGCCACTTTGCTCCCAGAACTACTACCTATAAAGTAATGAGAGCTGGTTACTACTAGCCCAGCTTGTTCAAAGATGCATATTCCTAGTCAAGAAAGTGTATCAAATGCACTCTATTTTTAGGAAAGGAAAAACTGCCTGCTATGCCTCTACATCCAATTCAAGTGGAGCAACCCTTCATGAGATGGGGCATTGATTTCATTGGGCCAATAAATCCACCTTTCAGTGCTGGTCATAAGGGGGTACTTACAACCACTAACTATTTTACAAGGTGGACAAAAGCGGTTGCATTGAAAGAAGCAAAAAAGTCTGCAATTTTGAGCTTCTATGAAGATATAATCACCAGATTTGGAGTCCCTGACTCTATCACATCTGATAATGCTCTTGCATTCATGGGATTAAGAATGACTGATTGGGCTATCAAGAATAAGAACCTCATCAAGATCATTAAAAGAACCATTGAGGATAATCAAAGGACCTAGCACAACAGTTTAAAGAATGCACTTTGGGCAGACAGAGTGACCCCTATGAGGTCTATTGGCAATTCACCATATATGTTGGTCTATGGCAAAGAGGCAAGACTGCCCCTATCTATGGAGCTTCTAGCTCTAGACATTGTTCACCAGTTGGAGATGCTTGAGGGACAGGACCCAATGTCTGTAAGGTATGCAGAGCTCACGGAGCTCGAAGAATCAAGGAATAGAGCAATGAAAACTTTGAAGTATCATAAGCTCTAGACAAAGAAGACATTTTACAAAAGGGCAACAACAAAGTCTTTTAAGGAGGGAGACCTCATGCTCAGGTGGGACGTTCTTAAAAGCAGGCCTGACCATCACACTAAGTTTGACAATATGTGGACTGGTCCATTTATTGTCACAGACTGTAAGGAGCACAATGCTTACCAACTAGCTACAACAGGAGGGGAAGTACTTCCTATCCCAGTCAATGAGATACACCTTAAGCCCTATTTTCAAGTCTGATCGATTTCCTCTTTTGTATATATTAGTTAAGTGTTATGTTTTCAATAAGTGCTTTCACACTGTGGCTCATTTTTTTATTGTTTTTCTCCTTTCCTTGGGCATTGTTTCAATATAGTAAATATTTTTCTTTTCAGTTGCCCCTGTCTTGTCGTTTTGGCAACCTTTTGTGTTCTATAAGTCTTATGCGATTTGCAACCATGTGTCGACTGATGTTTTTATTTTTTCTTTGAGTTTTCTAATGACTCCATACCCAATGGACAAGTTGTAGCTACTGGTTCTCATGTTTAGTAGGAAAACATCCCGCAAAGGTTGCCAGAATTGTTGCCTATATTTCACCTACAATTAAATCCAGCAAGATAATCATTTGTTAGATCTTCAAGAGGCCAATGGAACATTCACACGAGGGAAAAGATTCTACATCTGTTGCTAGGTCATGGGGAACTCAGTGGGATAAACTACCCTAGGGAGATTCGACATGAAAATCATCTAAGGAGAAAGTGGGCAGGACATTTTAGAGGTCTTGCCGACTAGCAGGGTTCCATTAAGTCTGAGTGCTTCAAGCCAAGGATCCTATCGACATGAGATCTCTTTCAGCATATAGTGTCAGTGACTACTAATGTCTCATCGACGTATGAGGAGCCTTGGATGGAGAGATGCTTTTGGCATAAGAAGGCGGGCTTCACTAGGAGGTCTTAGCGAAGGTGAAAGTCTCACTAAAAGGAAGGTAAGGGGCCTCGATATGGTTGTCTTCGGCAGGAGTCCCGCCAACACAAAGGAACCCCTCGGTATGACTAGGAGGCATCACTGAGAAGTCTCCCTGACTCGTAATGTCTCACTGAGATTAGAGCTCGGCAAAAGGTGAAGGGCTCGACAAAAGATCTTGGCAAACACAAAAGGTCTTTCCGACAGATCAAAGGGAGGCCTCACCAAAAAATGAAAAGGGAGCCTACCGAGGGACAAAGTGTTCGAGTATGGTCTCAGTGACGCATTAAAGTCTCACCAATAAGAAGGCCTTCAGTATAGCATTCCAAGTCAAAGAGATGTCTCCCCAACTCATGATGTCTTGCTGATAAGTGGACGACTTGGCGGAGGATGGTTTCTTCGGCTTAGGTGGGTGCCTTCGGCATGATGTCTTACCAACATCATGTGGTCTTAGTGATAGAAGTGGGTATCAGTACAACATTTGATCCTCGCTATGGTGTCTCCCCGACTCGGTGATCTCTTATTGAAAGGAAATTGGAGCTTGGTAAGGTAAAATGCATTCAGGGAGACACTAATGGCCTCTTGCTGAAAGAAATAGAGAGGGCTCGACATAGGATATTTCCTTCGGCAAAGCGTCTTGCTGAAGGATGAAGGTTACACCGACTGGGCACTTCGGGGTAAGTAGAGGAGCTCGCTAAGAAGTCTTAGTGAGAATGGAATGTCTTGGTGATCACAAGAAGGGTTCAGCAGGAGTATTCCTGATAATAGGTTTCTAACCTAAAGAGGGTTTCCGCCATTGACATAAGATGTGCCTTTGCAATATGGTCTCGGCGACAACAAGAGGTTTCACTGACAATCGTCAGGGTGAAATGGTCTCAGCAAAGGACACAGGTATCGGTGAGAGGTCTTGCCAAGTTGGTAATGTCTCCCCAACTGAAGAAAAATGAACTCTCACCAAATGCAGAGAGTCACCCCGACGGGAAGCAGTTTGCCAAAAGGTAGAAGTTGCCAAAAGTTTTAAAGCTCAACATAAGGTCCTGCCAAGGCAGTGCAGTCTTGCCAAAGGAAGAGAAGGTCTCTACAACCAAGGAGGAGTCTCAGTGAAATGAAGTGAGCTTGAGTAGACAAAAGGAATTCGGCAAAAGGTCTTAGCGAGCCGTGTATTTCCTACCGACTCAATATAGGATCTCAGCAAAGAATGCAAGGCTTGGTGGAGAAAAATGCATCAGGGTGACATTGACAGACTTTGGCCAATATGGTTTGTAATATCAAGATCAAGGAGACTTTGGGAGGAGGTTGTACACTTTGTATGTTGTCTTACAGACGAGTGATTGTCTTGGCGACCACAGAGGAAACTTTGGTATGAGTTATGAAGCTCGATAAAGCCTCTCATCGATAAATCCATGCTATGCCGATAGTTTCAGATGACATAATCACATTGGAAAGACACTTTCAGTGTCTCGCCGAGATGCAATTCTTTTCAAAAGAGTTTCGACCACCTGCAGAGCCTGCATGGAATACGCTCGACCAACCATGAGGAGCTGAGACGAGCCGTGGCAATCTGATCATAATGAAGGATGTCAACAAAATGAATGCAACACGTATCTATTGTGAGCTTAGGACATTCAAAGTGTTCAACCAAGGTGGTTCGAATAGGACATGATGCCAGGATCAAAATGAATGTGGTGGTTGCAGAAAGATCAAAAGGCTTCTCCAGGCAATAGCTCTCCACCGACACATACAACAAGGACATGCAGGGTCCTACATTTATTTCATCCAAAATATCTGAGGAGAGATAGATTTTTTGAAGACTGATATTTTGTAAGCCCTAAGGGGCCGACACATTTTGATATATAAGGATTTTTTGCCTTTTTATAGATAGTTCGGAATATACACTTAGAAGAGTTAGTGATTTTTGGTCAATCCTTTCTCGACTAAATGTATGTTTTTTTGTAACTCAACTGAAATCTAGAATGTAAAACAGAGTTCACCTTGAAAACAAGTATTAATGCTCTTACCACTCTCATTTTTGTATGTTAGCTTATGTATGTATTTCTTTAACAATGTTTTTTCAATCTGTATTCATACCACAAAGTTCTGAAGTTTGTTTCTTCCTTCTTGAGATATGTATGTAGATCAAACCTATCAAGAGTGATGCATAAGTCTAATGGGGTCATGTTGAGTAAGTAAAGCAGCTACAGTCTAGTTTTCTCAGTGTGGTTTCTTTTTCTATTTTCATTCTTCTGATTTCTTATCAACTTGGTGTATCACCATAGGAATAGTTCAGTATAGTTTCATTTCATATGCATTTCTTCTCCCTTTACCTCACAAAGATCAATAGTTTAGGTGATACCCAAAGGAAGACGACCTTCTCCAGAGGTTCACTCCAATCTCAGGTGACCCACAACCTTGGAGTGATCCAATGTTTCACTAGAAAGCTCAGTTTTACAACTTTGCATAGGTTACATTTCTAGGTGACAACAATATTGTCACTATAATCAAGAGACCTCTTCATGCCATGCAGACTATGCAAATGACTTGAAACACTATGTACAAGAGAAAGATGAAATTAGATGTAAGACAATGAAAAATACCTTATGCTTTAAATTTAAAATTAAAGTTATATTCAGAATATATAATTTGTAATTGACTTTAAATATAATAAAAAAATTTAAATTAACATGATATCTGGAGCTTGCTTGATGTAGTGCATCATAACAAACACTCATTCATCAGGTTAAATCAAACCCCAATTGAACCAGGAGAAGATCAAATTGAACAAATAACCTTAATTCACTATTCTTTTCATCAAATTCTCATACTTGTTTTGATTCTTCAATTCTACAAGACTTCAAGGCATCAAGTCAATATTCCACTTTAACAAAACCATATTCCAAATCATCAACAATATCCAATTGATTAAAATTGGACAAGACCCAGATCAGGAATTTTGAAAATAATCCTTTCATTCATCATGCTCATTAGCATCTATTCCCAAGCATCGCTGCTATTAGGCCATTACCAGACTTCTTAATCATTAGAAACAAACCAAGATCATATTACTATGTCACTATTTTTTCAACCACTTCTCCATTTGTAGGAAAACACCATTTTCTTACTTGCAAACACCATGATTCCATATGATTCAAGATGTCAAAATTGACAATTATTTCTTTAGGCTCTCTTCTAGACCTTAAGTCACATTTTCCAACATCATTTAGATAGATTGAAATTCAAACCAAACACTCAAAACATAGAATCTCAGTTTCTTGCATACAAACTCGATTAAAGCACATTAAAATCACATGTCCAAATCACCATACTATCAAAATCTTCCCTCTCAACTTTATCCAAGCATTGCTACAAATCTAATTCCATTATGCAAACAATTTCATCATAAAACTAATCACAGTTATCACTATTTTGAACAAACCTCTATTTAGTAGTCACTTCATCAACTTTCTTTGTCTATGTCCTCTTGGAGGTGTAATATATATATTTACAATGCAAATTTGAAAAAATCATCATTTTATGTCTAACACACACACACACATATTACAATTTTCTAATCATTATTGATGCTCATCTAAGTGTTATCTCTTAGAAACGCACCCTTGCTAAGTTGTAGAACTTAGCTTTCTAGAGGAACATGGAAACACTCCTAGGTGTGGGAGACCTAAGGATTCTAGTGAATCTCTGGATTAACGTTGGTTCCTAGCTTGTATATCACCTTAACAACTAATTTTTTGAAGGGAAAAAGAGAGAAAATTAATGAAAAAAGTAAATTCTAAAAATGAAAATATAGGGTGATACACCTAACTAACTAGGACTATGAAAACTTCAGATTTGCAAAAAATTGAACATCGATGACAACATCTAGACTGCGCAGATCATTTATGTAAGTTTATACATAAATGTTTCATAGGAAAGTTTGAGTGCATTATCTTCAAAAAGGAAAAAACAATATTCTCACATTCTAAAGGATAAATGCAATTTAAACACAACATGTAACCTGCATAAGCATACTTTATAGAAATGGCATGAGAAAGTGAGACAAAACCACAAGGAGATTGAAATAACTCACTAATAGCTTGATCAATCACTTGGTTATGCACAATACTACAATAATGAGAAGGAAAAAAAAAATCAATGGTATCCAAGGTATTATCTGTATATCATATTCCAAAAATACTAACTTACAAAGCATGTTCAAATTGTCAAAGGACTACAAAAGTCTCTATCTCCAAAAATTGCATAAGAAGAACTTGTGAACCATTTGAATCTAGACCTTGCACAAACACAATAAACATGCAAACAATTAGATCAAACACAAGATTAGAAACCAATTATTCCTCAAGAAATCCATTTGAAATTTGCAAAAGATAAGAAATGAAAATGAAGAACACAAATGACACAATTAAATCCTATCTAATGCAAGCAAACTCTTGATTTCTTGAGGGAGTTGGTGCAAATAGGTGTGTGGAGATTTGCCCTTTCCCAACTCCTTGAATGCAAATTTTGATTGAAGATGATTGATCCACTTGATGAAGACTTTGAATGTATGCTCCAAGCTAAAATCTGCAAAAAACTTAGCTATGATTCAATGAGATGAATGAGAATTGCTGAGTATTTTAGCATGGTAACTTTGCTTGAGATGTGGATGATGAAATACATGGTGAAGCATTCTATTTATAGAATGTTGAAATGGAAACAAAGCCAAAATAGAGCAATGTGGGACAAAGATTCAACCAATGATATAATGCCACTTGTCAACATGTGATTGGATGAGGAATGAGAAAGTTTTGACAAATGTGCCAATAAATGCATTTTTTGAATTTGAATTTTGAGAAAAGACATGTAAGAGGGGGAAAGAAAATTGCATTGAATGCCACTTGGCTCAAGGCAAGGACATGTAAGAAGAAGTAAATGCCTTGTTGGAAGGACTTGTAAGAGAGAGTAAATGACATGTTGGAAGGACATGTCATTCAAATTTTGAATTTGAAATAGAAGAATATTCCTCCAAAAGATGCTTTGTTGAGGGAAAATGAAGATTTAATAAATCAATAAATTGATTTATTTGTGCAAGTGGAGATATCTAGAGAATGCAAGTGGGTGAGATTAGTATTTAATCATGGTTAGATTAAATAAATGATGATTATGTTAGTTGACTTATTTTGACTTAGATTTTTGGATTAATTTAAATCAAACAAGAGAGGAAATGATTTAATGAGTTTAATTAAATAAACATGTTTTGATTATTTAATTAAAGAGATTGAAGCAAGATTAAATTAAATAAGATTTTAATTTATACAATTTAATAGATAGACTTTAGAGATTTGATTAAATAAAATTAATTATTTAATTTAAAATAGGGATAATTAGATCAAATGAATTGATTTAATTAACAAGGAAAGTGACTTAATTAGACAAAATAATTTATTTAATTAAAGAGCCGAATATTGATGAATTTAATTAGATAAGGGAATTTGATTAAACAGATTAGGCGAGGATGATTTAGGAAAAGCGATGTTAGTAGATCGAGTGTGATATCAATCTGTATATTTTCGATGTCTACATTTGCCCCTCTTTGAAGCGATGCACTTGTTGCGTTGGTTCAAAGAATAATCTTGCCATGATCAAAAGTCAAAATTTCTCTAATTTTTGAATGCCCCACTATTGCCCCAGCAAAAGAATTATGCTGGTATACTGCCCCCTCGAGAGATCGAGCGAAGAGGTTTGATTTGAGGGTCGATCTCTCAAAAAAGAGGTTCAAGATCAATTCAACTCGAATATTTGATGTAGACAGATTTGATGATGTAGACAGTCATCAACCATGGGTAGTCTCATGCCTATTTTGATATATTACACACATTTGATCCTGATTCGTACCATGACATTGACATTATTGATGATGATATGATTATGATGTTTATATGTAATGGATGATATGATGATGCATGGATGATATGATGGATGCACATGATTTGATATGATGATGCTTTTATGATTATAGTGGATGATAAATGTATGGTTTATGAGATGTTTAGAATAACTAATATATATTATGCGATGATGGGGATGAATGCATGTGGTATGATTAATGCTTTCTGTATGATATGATATGCAATATGCAGTATGCTGATAGTTTGTGGATGCAAGATGGATGCAATGGTGATGATTTATGATTAACTGTCATGGTACCATGTTAGCGTGAAAAACAAGAGATAGAAGAAAACAAGAGATTCCAACAAGACATGATGATGATGATGATGATGATGATGATGATTACTTGCCAAGGAGTTGGGATTTTCAAAGGGTGAATTTCCTTATGTTTGATAATACACGTAGGCATGATGCATCAGGGTATAAAGAACCAAGATGGCGTTGTACCTAGTGCGATGGACTTTGACTCGACAAGTAGATAGGAGTATTCTTGTTCACACTTGACATACGGAAACCTTAATAGGACGTACCTACCAAAGCAAGTATTCGCCAAGTTATTTTACAAGAACATCCAACAAGCACAACAGACAAAAGAATAATGATCGTTGCCCCATTCCTATTTCTCTAAATCCTCTGTTCGGACATCATCGAGAGGTCCTTGGAATGAGCACAATGAGATAAATCAAACAAGATAAAGTAAGTGAGCAAACAAACTAATGTTCTTCATACCGTTAGCCAAGAGAAACGATGTTTCGAAAGATGGGAGCCAAAAGTTATTGCCAAAAGATAATGTCCATTGTCGGAACGGATCCTAGGACATGTTAATGACACGTTGTTTTGTTTACCCAAAGTGGTTGGTTTGATAAAAGTGCCCATTGTCGGAACGGATCCTAGGACAAGCTTTTATCAAACAATGATGAAATTGATTTATGATTTATATGCCATTAATAAGAAAAGAGTTGACCAACTTGCTTGCTGACTGACCTATACTTGAGATTTTGACAGTTTAGGTTTTCACCTTTGACTGCTAGACTTGTTTCCAACTGTTTTACCAAAGGTTGAGGGTGATGACGCTTTATTATGGATGATTGATTATTAGCGAGTGTAAGCATTTGAAATTGTGGATTTTTTTCAAATATTTGGATGTTTTGGAGTTTACTGATGTTTGAGGCTATTTTTGGTATTTTGAAGTTATTTTCAAATGTTTTGATTTTCAATTTTCAATGTTTGAGATTTTACGAGATTTTGGCCAAGATACTAACCTAAAGACCTATCCTAGGGGCCTCGAGGGGCTGATCCATAGATTAGCCTTGCCCTCGTTATACCTTGAGAGACCCGTGGTTATTTGGCGGCTCAATAGATTTACAAATGAAGATATACATGATGAAATGCCGTTTTATTATAATGAGACTCCTATGAATGACTAAATGTCTCGAGGATGATCAAGATCAGCCTTGCACATGTTCAAGCTTCGGAGGCAGCGTGGTTCGACAAGGCGACCTTGTTTTGGCTTTTGAATAGCACGCGGCTTGTTTTGGTTTTTGGATTTTATAATGTTTTTGGATCATACGAATCGATCAATGAGAACGTGCCCCCAGCGTGAGGCGATAGACTACTCCGATATAGGCAGGACAAACTGACCTCTTAAGTGGGCCGAGTAGCTCTAGGAGGAATCATGACACAAATGAAAGACCAAGCTATGGTGCAGATGCGGATGGAAGGGTGAAATGCGATGATATGCGATGAGTGAGTGAATGATGCAAAGCAAGTCACGGAGACCAAGATGGATGGAGAGTGCTTATTTACACAAGGTGCCTGTTTACCAGGTTTTCACCAAGGTACTTGCCCAAAGTGCCACCGAAGTGGTTTTCACTAGAGGACGATTTTTTTTTCTTTACTGTTTTCTTGATTTTTTGATTTTTTTGTTGTCACCAAGACGCCTGTTTGCCAGGTTTTCGCCGAAGTAACCATTTTTTCAGGACTTTTTATGATTTTTTGGATTTTTTGGTTCTATACCTTAAAAGATTTAGGCATAAAACTTTTTGAGATGGGAGCTATTCATTGGCTCCTGTAGGGGTTCCCCTTCGGGTGTTGATAACTGATATGCCCCTGATTTGTAGCTTGCTATGATGACAAAGGGTCCCAGGCAGTTGGGTTCAAACTTTCCCCTTTCCATTTTAGGTTCAGACATTCTTCTTATTCTCTTTAGCACCGTTCTCCAACTTACTTGGAAAGTTTTGCTTCTGATTTTCTTGTTGTAGCTCTTTTTCAGTCTATTCTGATACACTTGCAGATGGTTTAAAGCATCTAGATGTCACTCGTCCAATAGTTCTAGCTCGTTCAGTCTTGAAACTCGATACTCCTCATCCATGATGAGGTTTTGCAATGATACTCTAAGGGATGGTAGCTCGATCTCAATGGGAAAGATGGCCTCTGATCTGTAGACCAAGGAAAATGGTGTGGCACCAGTGGGTGTGCGGATGCTGGTTCGGTAAGCCCAAAGGGCAGGATTAAGCTACAAATGCCAGTCATGACCTGCGTCATTGACTATTTTCTTAAGGATTTTGAGGATGGTTTTATTTGTAGCTTCTGCTTGGCCATTGCCTTGGGGATAGTATGGGGTGGAAAAGCGATGTTGGATTTTGAATTTATCACATAGGTCATGGACTTCCTGATTTTTGAATGGTGTCCCATTATCTGAGATAATAGCTTGTGGAACACCATAGTGGCATATGAGATAGTTCAGGATGAACTTTGAGATCTGCTTTCCTGTTATGTAGGTCATAGGTATGGCTTCAACCCACTTGGTGAAGTACTCAGTTTGTTATAATGAATTTGTGGGCTGTTGGATGAGGTGGGTGTGATTTTCCCAATGAGATCGAGTCCCCACTGTGAAAAGGGCCATGGTGTGACGATTGGATGAAGCTCATGAGCTGGAGCATGGATGAGGTCCCCGTGTTGCTGACATTGTAGACACTTCTTGACGTATTCATGTGCCTCTCTGTCCATGGTAGGCCAGTAATACCCACTCCTCAACAATTTCTTAGACAAGGTCATGCCACTCGAATGAGAACCACAGATGCCATTGTGCACCTCAGTTAGGGCAGCCGAAGCCTCCTCAGGGTTAAGACATCTTAGTAAGGTTCCTTCTATGCTTCTACGATAAAGGGTTTCTCCTAAAATGACAAAACGAGATGCTTTCTTGATAAAGGTTCGTCTAAGGCTTGAACGCAAATCGGCGGGAATGATACCTATCCTAAGGTATGTGTAAATGTCTTGGTACCACTGATCATTTGGACCAACGATTTCGCACACAAATTCTGACTCTGGTACCTTGAATGCTGGTACGAGAAGCTGCTCTACCAAGAAGTCGTATTTTGGAACATTTTGAGGGATCTCTAAGAGTGATCCAATAGTTGCCATTGCGTCTGCTGCTCTATTGTTGGTTCTTGGTACTTGCTCGAATGTGATGTCAACAAAAGATTCCTTGAGATTTTCCACCATCCTTTTGTATGGAGTTAGCTTATCATCCTTTGTTTGGTACTCATTGTTCACTTGATTTATGATAAGCTGTGAATCTCCATATACCTTCAATGCCATAATGTTCCACTGTACTGCTATCCTAAGACCTATAGTTAAAGCCTCATATTCTGCAATGTTGTTGGTACAAGGGAATGCTAGTTTGTATGATCTTGGTATACAATCCCCTTGTGGAGTGATGAAGAAGATACCAGCTCCTGACCCATGTTGTGTGTAGGATCCATCAAAGTATAGCTTCCAATGAGTAGCTATGTCAATGTTGAAAATGGATTCATCTAGAAATTCTGAAACAAGTGGGTTCTCCGCATAGATAGGTGCGTCTGCCAGTTGGTCTGCAATGACCTGTCCCTTGATTGCCTTGCGCTCCACATACTCAATGTCATATTCTGATAATATCATTACCCACTTAGCCATTCTTCCTGTAAGCATTGCCTTTGAAAGAAGATACTTTAAGGGATCAATTTTAGCTATGAGTTTGATCTTGTGTGCCAACATGTAGTGTCTGAATTTTTGGGATGCAAACACCACTGCTAGGCAAGCTTTTTCAATGAATGTATAGTTTAACTCATGGCCCACCATTGTACGACTGATGTAGTAGATGGCTCTTTCTATTCCATTTTCATCATGTTGTGCTAGGAGAGCACCAAGGGCTGCTGCAGTTGCTGAGATATAAAGGATCAATGGTTTGTTCTGAATTGGAGGCCTTAGTACTGGAGGTGTTAACAGATATTCCTTGATTTTGTTGAAGGCTTGTTCACATTTGTCATCCCATTTGTACGTTACCCCCTTGTGGAGTAAGTGAGAGTAAGGGATTTGTTTGTCTGCTAATTGTGCTATGAACCTGCGAATTGACTGAAGCCTGCCTTGGAGACCTCTCAGTTGTTTCAATGTCCTAGGAGCTTCCATTTCAAGTATTGCTTTCACCTTTGTTGGATCAATCTCAATGCCTCTCATTGACACTATGTAGCCCAACAACTTTCCTGATTGTACGCCAAAGACACACTTCTTGGGATTCAAACGAACCTTGTATTCTTCTAGTCTGTCAAAGATAGCACTCAAGACTGATATATGATCCTTCCTCTTTTTGGATTTTCCCAAGATGTCATCGACATAGTCCTCAACTGTTTTATGGATCATGTCATGGAATAGTAGTGTCATGGCCCTTTGGTATGTGGCCCCGACATTCTTTAAGCCGAATGGCATTACGTTCCAGTAGTATGTACCCCAAGGACAAGTGAAAGATGTTTTATGTTGGTCCTCCTCTGTAATTTTTATCTGATTATAGCCTGAAAATCCATCCATCAAGGAAAGCATCTCATGCCCCGCGGTCATGTCTACAATCATATCAATGTTAGGCAACGAAAAATCATCTTTTGGGCAAGCCTTGTTCAAGTCCCTAAAGTCCGTACAGATTCTTATGCCCCCAGTTGGTTTTGAAACCGGTACTAGATTGGAGACCCACTCAGGGTAGGTGATCGTTCGTATGAATCCCACATCTAGTAGTTTCTGGAGTTCCATCTTGACTAATAGAGCAATCTGTGGGTGCATCTTTCTCAACTTCTGTTTTACAGGTTTAGCTTCAAGATAGATTGCCAAGTGATTAACCACTACCTTTGGATCCAATCCTGGCATATCAGCATAGGTCCATGCAAAATTTATCTTCCTCTCTTTTAAGAAGGTAGCCAACTCCTCCTATTCTTTGCATAATAATGACTCAGCGTAGAATGTAATATGAGGAGTTTCTTGTGTTCCCAGATTGATGGGGTTGCACTTTTCTGCTAGCATAGCTGACTTTTCTTGGTGTATAGCTGTAAGAGGAAGATTGAATCCCCCATCCTCAGGCGCCTCAGAGAGGTTTTCACCATTGGATGCGTCCTTTCTTTTTACTTTTTTAGAGTCGGAGAGTGCCACAAGGTGGTTTTCACTCAAGGACTTGGAGATTATTCTCAATTTTTTATTTTTGCGACTGAGGGATTCAATCGTTTCTCCATAGTATGCATGTGTATCCAGCTCTATGATAAAACCTGCCTTATGATCCCCACATGGAATGTCATCCCTTAGTCCCATGAATTCTGAGAGCGCCTCATCGTTTTCAAACATGTCAAGAATTGGTGGTCCTCGTTGGTCGTAATCAATCAGTTGGGGATAGACTAATCGGATTTCATTGCTTTGGTTTTCAGACTCATAAGACAAGGTGCTAATCATAAGGACATTAGTATCCTCAAACAGCAAAGGTAATCCTATTTCTGGTGACTCAGTTAAATCAGTGGGCATTCCTAAAGTCATGGAGGATTGTGGAGTAGTTACGGATTCCTAAGGAGGCATTCGGTTCCGTCTATCATGGGCACCTCGACCAAGTACAGTTACCTTAGGAGTAGGATGACCAATGCCAAGATTTTTTATTTGCTTCTCAGGTATAATGGGTATTACACGCCCGTTATTATCTTGGCCTAACCCTTGGTTCCGGTTATAGCCCATCAAGAGCATCATCTTCATACCTTTGTTTCGTTCATCCATAGGCAATTCAACTGCCGGTATATCATCTCGATAAAGGAGATGAGATAGGTCCCCCTCTAATGTTTCCTGACCAAGATCTCCTGCACTTGTGAAGGTAGGGTTTCGTTCATAGGAGCCTTGAGATGTTGAAGCTTCTTGTGATTGTGGTCGTCCTCTTGATCTAGGAGATTGTGGTAGCTCTCCTACTACAAAAGCATTCTTAGGCATTGAATAGTTTCCACAACCATCATCTTGTATTATGACTTTGATATCAGAAAAGGCGGGGATGGCGGGGGTGGAGGGTGTCTCTGTCACAGAAGTGAGAGTGGCGGGATCCACGTAAGGTGTTGATGGGCCTTCATCATTCTTGGGTACTTGCGGGATCTTGTAGTATTTTGCCTCTAGATTTTTGCAGTAGGCAAATGGCTCAGGATCTCCATGGATAGTAACCTCTTGACCTTCATGTGTGAATTTCACACATTGATGAAAGGTTGAAGCTACAGCTTGCATTGCATGTATCCATGGTCGCCCTAGGAGAATGTTGTATGGTAAATCGAGGTCCAAGACCTGACAGTTGGTTTGCATGATGGCGGGTCCAACCTGGACAGGAAGCTGAATGGTGCCTTGGGATACCCTTTCCTGGTCATCGTATGCTCTTATTGTGATGCCTTTTCCTTTGTCAATTGAATCCTCTGAAATGTTCAAATTCTTTAGAAGCTTTAAGGAGCAAATATTTAAGCCTGCACCTCCATCCACCAAGACTCTCTTGACTTTCTTTTTATTTACGTACACCTCCAGATGAAGTGCACGGTTGTGAGATGGTTGTGTGGGGAAGTCTTGTTCAGAAAATGTAAGAATGTTAGGTGTGGTGATACTTGCGACCATAGCTTGGAATTGTTCTGCATCTAGATCTGCGGGGACAGTAGATGACGCCAAAGCTTCTTCTAGAATCTTTTTGTGTGCAGATGAGATTTTGAGTAACTCCATGATGGAGATATGTGCAGGGGTTCTTTTCAATTGATCCAAGACATTATAGCCACTAGGGTTAGACCTTGGATTGGATGTGGAATTTCTGCTTGGTTGGGATGGTGCTGCAATGGTAACCTTTCCACCTCTTGTGGTGACTCCACAATCGGCTTGGGCCCCTTTGATGGTGATGACTCCACAAAACTCGTCTAAACAAGCAACAACACCCTCATATGTGTGGTTGACATTTTTATAAGCCCCTTTTCCTTTGTCTTGATCTTTGTTTCCTTTGTTGCCATGATTCGGCATCGGATTCGTGTAAATCTTGAGATCTTTGTTTCCTGATGGTGCTTCCACATCTATGATTTTGTCATCTATGAGGTCTTGAATTAGATTTTTGAGCCTCATGCAGTTGTTTGTCGTGTGTCCCTTGAGTTTGTGGAAGTCGCAAAGATAATTCTCATTATACCATGGTGGCTTGACCGATGGTTCTTGATAATTATTATGTGTAGGGACCATTATCAATTTTTCATCTACCAATCTTTTCATGATTGCTTCAGCAGGTTCCCCAAGGAGTGTGTATTTTCGTTTGGGGAAGAACTTGTTTCGCTGTGGTCCTCCCTGATTATCAATGTTGTTTGTGTTTTGGTTATGGGATGGTTGGACCACAGTATTGACTTGTCGATTGCTTTGATTGGTATTTTGGTGTTGTTGTTGTTGGGATGGTGGATTGTTCTTCCATGGGGCACTAATGACAACTTTGGCGTCAACGACACCATCATTGGTTACATTACGATTCTTTGCCCATGTTCATGGTTTGTCATGATAACTGGATGATGAGCGACCTTGATATGATGAAGTTTCTCCCTGTGTGGCAAGGGCTCGTTCGATATTGAGTGCCCTAGGGATCAACTGGTCATAAGTGGTGATGTTTTGCACTTTGAGGTGGAAGGCCAAGGGCCCATCAAGATTCACAATGATAGTTCCCACTTGTTGCTCTTCAGGCATGGACCACTTGCTTTGATTAGCTTTGGATCACCATCATTGTAAGAAAGCACCAAATGATTCATTTTTTCCTTGTTTGAGAGATGATAATTCCTGTAAGCTAACCTCCATGGGAGTGTTGAAGGAATAATTATGTATGAAGGCATCTATGATTTCCTGGAATTTTTTGATTCCAGAAAGTCAAGAAAACCAATCAATAGCATTTCCAGCCAAGCTTCTTGGGAATAATCTCATCACGTACATTTCGTCGTAAGCCACCTCCATGCAATGTACTTGGAATTCCCTGATTTGATCTTCAGGGTTACCCGTTCCGTGATATTTGTCAAATTTAGGGATCTCAAACCCTTTTGGGAATGGTTTCATTTCTACGCTCCTATCAAATGGATAAGGGCATAGGTTTTTTTGTGGTTTTGGTGTCCTTCCTGATTGAAGGTCAAGCACTTGTTGTGACAGAAATTTTATTTGTGCTGTGACATCCAATTGTGGATCAGGAGGTGGAATGAAGGTGTTCTTGGGGGGTGGAGTGGGTGTTTGAATGGGTGGAATGTTTGCTTGTTGTGCCATGTATGCTTTCACCAACGCTTGTTGTTGATCTTGTTGTTGTTGTGCTAATAGAGCTTGTTGTTGTGCCTGCTGTTGTTGGTCCAACAATGCTTGTTGTTGGTCAGCTAGGGCTTGCTGTGCTACTTCTTATTGCTCTTGGTGTTGCTCTAACGCTTGTTGATATGCGAGTTGTTGGGCTGCTTGTTGTTGTGAAAAGTACTGCGCTTGTGCTTGCACTCGTGCTTGGGCATCTTGGGCATCTTTTGCAGCTTGAGTAGCTTGTACAGCTTGTGCGACTTGAGCAACTTGTGTAGCTTGTGCAACTTGTGCAACTTGAGCAGCTTGTGTGGCTTGTGCAGCTTGTGCAGCTTGACCAGCTTGTGCAGCTTGTGCGGCTTGTGCAACTTGTGCAACTTGAGCAACTTGTGCGGCTTGTGCGGCTTGTGCAGCTTGAGCAGCTTGTGTGGCTTGTGTAGCTTGAGTAGCTTGTGCAGCTTGTGCAACTTGTGCAGCTTGAGCAGCTTGTGTGGCTTGTGCAGCTTGTGTAGCTTGAGCAGCTTGTGCGGCTTGAGAAGCGTGCATGGCTATAGGTGCTTGCTGAATTGTTTGATATTGTTGGAGCAATTGTTGGTATGCTTTGAATGCAGCATTGTAATGGCTTACTTGGCTTGGTCGCAATGGTGGTGGTGGTGGGATCGGAATTGTGTTGGATGGAGTGGTGAGAGTTTGAGATGCACTTAGAGAGATGGTGGTGGTGGGAGGTTGCGAAGTAAGGGGTGTGATGGGGGTAGTGGAAGTTTGAGGTATAGTGGATGTAGTGGTTGGAGTGAATGTGGTGATAGGTGCATTTGGGATGGGTGAAGTGATAGGAATGGTGGGACTAGGTGAAGTGGTAGGAATGGTAGAGATGAGCGAAATAGTGGGTCTTTGAGAGACCATATTTTGATTAGCTAT
Source organism: Sequoia sempervirens (assembly GCA_007258455.2). Classification (NCBI taxonomy): domain Eukaryota; kingdom Viridiplantae; phylum Streptophyta; class Pinopsida; order Cupressales; family Cupressaceae; genus Sequoia; species Sequoia sempervirens. The sequence continues at coordinate 323,937,468 of VDFB02373365.1, forward strand.
CATGCGTTGGTTTGATGTGGATGGTGTGTTTGAAAGATGTGATGTACCCCCTTGGTTGGATGAATTGATTTGGATGGGGTGATTTATGTTAGGGAAAGGTGGAAGTTTAGGTAAAGGGGAGATCCCTAAACCAAAATATGGTGTTGACGTGGTGGGAGGTGTGAATGGTTTGAATGGTGGAAAATTTTCTTGTGCAAATGAAGAGACAAATCCGTAGGGTCTCTCTATTTCGGATGAGCTTGCTTGTACCAAAGGTCTAGACACTTGCGTGTCAAGGGAAAATGATGAGGTGGTATGGTAAGGAACCTCAGATGTATCGATAAATCCAAGTGGGTTGTAAAGTGGATTTTGATGCGTGTTGAAGAGGGTATCATCCTCATTGATAGTAGGTTCTATGGTGGTAATGGAAGTGGTTGATTGTGGAAGGGTGTTTTGGTCATTTGGTACAAGAAGCTCATCCTCAATAGTGTTGAGAATTGATGGATTTATTTTAGCCATTGCGCGAAGAAACTTTTGTAGTTTTGGTTGTTTGAGCATCTCAAGAACTTCTTCCTCACTTAGTTCTGTTGGTGTGATGTCTTCCACCAAGACCTCTTTTTGTGGATCGTGTGTAGTGATAGTGAGGTCTGGAAGTGGTGTGTTTTGGATTTCTGGAATGTTTTGGCTTAGATCACTTGTGGTTGATGTTTCTTGATTTAACTCCATGTTCCTCTTGTGTTGTGATCTTGTTTGAACCATAAAAGAGCAAACTAGGATGTGTAAAAGATCAAAGATGTGAAGATGAAAGGTGTATGATATATGGATGAGAATGGAAGTTTTGAATTTGTATTGAAAATCTTGATGTGATGCTAGGTACTTTGGGTTTGCTTTGATTGATGTTTGTTTGATGTTTAGACTTTGAATTCTATCTTTTGAATGTTGATGTTTGAGCAAGAGATATCCCCAAGATGTTTGGATGATGATCTAAAAAAGATAACTAATGCTCATAAAGGATAATTTGATTTAGGAGTGAGAATAGGATGTGTCTACTCACAAGTTAACCAAAAGATAATCCAAATTAGTGATGGGAGAAGGATGCATCTATCCACCATTAATTTGAACAAAGTGATAATTCAACTAAGCGTGTGCAAAAGGATTCATTCACACACACTTGAGTTGAACAAGTTTGATGTTGATGTTTGAAGAATTCAAAGTCTCATGTTTGAAAAGTTTTGATGTCTACCAAAGGAGCCTAGCATAGTTGTGTCAAGATTTTCTCAAAATGTTGGTGAGATGTTTATGGTTGATGATGTTTTTGATGGATGAATGTTTGTTTTGATCTTAGAATGACCCTAGTTTAGACTTTTGTTTAACAAGACCAAGGTATTGAAGAACATGTTATGCCCTAAGCAAGGTATCCAATCCCTTGAAACAATCTTGGATTTTGTGTGTAGTAGAATGAATATAAAGTGGGGTTGTCTCTTGAAGCATGTCTATAGAAATTAGCCAACAACTTTTCTCTAAAATCATATAACCTTTTGAGTCTTTGTTGATGTTGTTTTGGGCTAAGTTTCCTTTTCTTGGGTTTTTGTATCTTGATCTTGTGAGAAATCATTGAAAAGACATGTGTGGGGCTCAATTGCTTATCTTTGCTTTTAATGACTTCTTTTTACCAAATACACTTTCTTGATTATGTTTCAAACTAAAGATGTCCTATGTCAAAATTCCTTTTCTTCCCACAAAGTGTTGTGTGGGAATTCCAAGAAATTGAGGCAAAGGGATTTCCTAGGTTAACCCTAGTTAGAGCAAATGACGATATAAATTCAAGTGATGAGAAACCTCTAAGGACATAATCCCAAGGGAAGGCAACAACACTTAAATTTGTCAAAAGGTATTTGCTCTATCAAAAGGGGTTTGAAATTTGCATGATCATGTTTAAGTGTTTGTTTTTCCAATGTTTACGAACAAGCATGTGTTTTTGTAACTCAAAAGCATGTACAATCCTATGGATGTGTAAGACAATGTTTGTTGGATTCCCACTTGGACAAGTCCAGCTACGTTATTCTAGCGGATGGTTAGATGCTTGACCCCAGCTCCCCTCCATGGCTCATTCCAATCGGGTAGCCAAGCATCAACACCATGAAACTCCCATGGCATGCTTCCATCTCTACTAAGGCCGTAGAGGGGTGGCTTCAAAATGACCGTTCTTGCACCACTAAATAGATTAAGGATTTTGGAAAATTCTAGCACATGGGTTCTAGTAAGGACTTTTCGTTCGTGGAGATTGACCCATACGGCAAGAGTCCCCTTTGGATCCATCTTGTCGGAGTCAACCGCGTGATTCTGGTGTTTTTCCAATACCCTCATTTATATCTCGGCTGGAAATACTCTTGGCTTTAGAGTGTTACGGGTTGATTCGTCGCTTGGGTGAGTACTTTTTCCCCAAGGCAGGCCCTCTAGGATAAACAAAAGCAAGCAAAGACACAATTCGTAACTCGATCGATCTTTGATGGCACAAAGAAAGAGAATGTACACGAAAATGCCCCTACTCACACTCGCATAAGATGTTCAATTTTTAAGCCCAAATTGAAGTGTTTGAAAGCAATAAAATGTATTTTGAGTGTTTCTCTTGCACCCTAGATCGCACGAAGCGCAAGGGGAGAGGATACGTACTCAAAAGACAATCACACAATTCAAACACTTGTTCGTTTTATACCCTTCAAAGCAATTGTGAATTTGTTTTAAGCACCAAATGAAATATGAAGATTGCTTGTTCAATTTTTAACCCAAAACGAACTCTAGTAAGTTTGTCCTAAGATTCATTTTAAGCCCTTTGCAATGAAAATCAAATTGTTCATTTTAGACCCAAATGAAAATTAGTGTCCTAAGAAGGAGAAGGAAGACAAATTCTTTGAAGAAGTGTTAAACAAACACTTAAGTGTTAAAAAAAACACTCTGATTAGACAAAATATCCTCCTCATGCTCCTCTTTCTTTTGATTTTTATTTTCAACCAGGCGCGCTATAACAGTGACCGGGCGCGCTACAACAGTGACCGGGCGCGCTATACCAGGCGCGCTATAACAGTGACCAGGCGCGCTATAAAAGTGACGGCGCTATAACAGTGCTATAAAAGTGACCGGGCGCGCTAAAACGGGGATTTATGAACAAAACTGTAAAAAATGGCGAATTTTAAAAAAAAAATGTGTTAGAATCTGTTGATCGCCCTCCTTCTAGCGCCAATATGTGAACCATTTGAATCTAGACCTTGCACAAACACAATAAACATGCAAACAATTAGATCAAACACAAGATTAGAAACCAATGATTCCTCAAGAAATCCATTTGAAATTTGCAAAAGATAAGAAATGAAAATGAAGAACACAAATGACACAATTAAATCCTATCTAATGCAAGCAAACTCTTGATCTCTTGAGGGAGTTGGTGCAAATAGGTGTGTGGAGATTTTCCCTTTCCCAACTCCTTGAATGCAAATGTTGATTGAAGATGATTGATCCACTTGATGAAGACTTTGAATGTATGCTCCAAGCTAAAATCTGCAAAAAACCTAGCTATGATTCAATGAGATGAATGAGAATTGCTAAGTATTTTAGCATGGTAACTTTGCTTGAGATGTGGATGATGAAATACATGGTGAAGCATTCTATTTATAGAATGTTGAAATGGAAACAAAGCCAAAATAGAGCAATGTGGGACAAAGATTCAACCAATGATATAATGCCACTTGTCAACATGTGATTGGATGAGGAATGAGCAAGTTTTGACAAATGTGCCAATAAATGCATTTTTGAATTTGAATTTTGAGAAAAGACATGTAAGAGGGGGAAAGAAAATTGCATTGAATGCCACTTGGCTCAAGGCAAGGACATGTAAGAAGAAGTAAATGCCTTGTTGGAAGGACTTGTAAGAGAGAGTAAATGACATGTTGGAAGGACATGTCATTCAAATTTTGAATTTGAAATAGAAGAATATTCCTCCAAAAGATGCTTTGTTGAGGGAAAATGAAGATTTAATAAATCAATAAATTGATTTATTTGTGCAAGTGGAGATATCTAGAGAATGCAAGTGGGGGAGATTAGTATTTAATCATGGTTAGATTAAATAAATGATGATTATGTTAGTTGACTTATTTTGACTTAGATTTTTGGATTAATTTAAATCAAACAAGAGAGGAAATGATTTAATGAGTTTAATTAAATAAACATGTTTTGATTATTTAATTAAAGAGATTGAAGCAAGATTAAATTAAATAAGATTTTAATTTATTCAATTTAATAGATAGACTTTAGAGATTTAATTAAATAAAATTAATTATTTAATTTAAAATAGGGATAATTAGATCAAATGAATTGATTTAATTAACAAGGGAAAGTGACTTAATTAGACAAAATAATTTATTTAATTAAGAGACGAATATTGATGAATTTAATTAGATAAGGGAATTTGATTAAACAGTTAGACTGAGGGATGATTTAGGAAAAAATGATGTTAGTAGATCAGAGTGTGATATCAATCTCTATATTTTCGATGTCTACAAAACTGACTATCAAATGAATTACAAAAGTAATTAAGAAACCAAGTTGAAGTGGTTCCACTAAAAAAGGATCTAGAAGCATCTTGGGTTGGATTCCTTCCAAAAGCCTAAAATCTAGCTACTAGATCTCATCCAAAAGGAGTCCAAACAGATGAAAAAGTAAAGCTTGACTTTGTCCAACATGATGACACTTGAAACTATCCTCAAAAAGCTCTCAAAACAACCCAAAATCCTATATACCCTCCACATGTTTGCAATTGATCATCAACCTACCTAGATGCTTGGCATGCACATAAAATCCATGCATGTCTCTCCCATGACTTAGTCTTATGAACACATGCTCCTATTTTTTGCATTTAAAATAATAACTTAAATGAAGTGATTTATAAAATCATCACTTATTTAAGTATTTAACAATGTAAAACAATGCAAAAATAAAAGACCTCCATATATTCGGTCATAGACATAGGCAAAAGGTTTTACCAAGTCAAAATGTGATTCAAATATGCCTAAGTCACAAGGCATAATATACAAGTCTTTATCCATGAGGTATTTAATTTGCAATGTATATTTTAAAATGCAAAAATACCTAACTCCTATTGGCCTCCCCTAGGGTATGAAACCCTAAATGAAACAAAAGAAAAAATGAAACATCTTTTCATTTGTCACTTAGAAGCTTCAAGAAGAAGTTGAGCTGCCACCGCCTCCATTGCTAGGGTTTCTAGAGAATTTCTCAGAGCTTTTCTCAGGCATTTGAGCCACATCTTCTATTGATTTTCCTCATGGAAACACACTGGTAAGTTGTTTTTTAGAAGCTAAATCTGAATATAAATATTTTGTTTGTGGTTTTCAAGCCTCATAGGCCACAACATCTTGTATATTTTCCTCCATTCTGAATACTTTTGTGAGCTTTTTGGACGCGACCTAGAAAATTTCTAATATTTTTTCTTTTACCTTCTTCTGCATTGATCTTCTACATCTCTGACCGCCATGAGAAACCCATTTCGAGTTTTGAACTTGGTTTTAAGTGAATTTTAGACAATAACTTGGTAAGTTTTTGAAACTCACCTCCTCTTTTTATCTATAAAATATGTCAATTTGAGCCTTGAAATGGATAAAAAGATGGATGCTCTTTGTTTCTTGTACATTAATTATCATGGGTAAGTCACAGCCTCACTCTTGCTTGGTATTTTTTTTATATGTTCTCTTAACAGAGGCCACGACTATACTAGCATTTCTACCTTTTTCTGAAGGTCTATTCTTGTTCATAAAGTTCAAACTTTTGAAACTCTGTGTATTTTGAATTTTCAGAGAGGAGAAACAAACTCCTAGGCCATCATATAGTTAGATGCAACCATACTTGATTCTTTTATCTGGGTGTTTGATTTTCAGGCACCATGAAGCTTAAATTTGTTTGTTGAAATTTCTTTTGCACCTAGAAGATATGTTTCAACCCCAAACCATCTCCATGACTCTACAATCTTCATCATTCTTATTGCACAAGTGTACAAAATTATCATAGAAGACATGGGCTATTTCCTTATGATTTTGTACCTTCACCCTCTAGAATGATAGATATAAAGAAGGCTTTCCTTTTAGCATATTTCCATATAACTAAATCATGCCATGGTCATGGAAACAAAGTCTAAATGTTATGCTTTTCTTTTACTTCAAAGTAATGCTATCCTTGGCACAAGTTATTATTTTCACCCCACATATTGTATTTCCTATAGGTTGCATTATTTCATTGAAATAATAGAGATATTGATTCAAATTCAAAATTATAAAAGAGATAAATTCTTCATTTTACGCCTATGAAGTTCTTGCTGAAGACTTCTTTCATCGCTGCCTTCTGATATTTGACTTTACCCAGTTGTCATGGATTATGCTATACTTTATATTCTGCCCTGGAACAGACCTCTCACCCACTATCCTGAAGTGATGCAATATTCATGTGATTGTTATTTCTCATACTCATCTTGAAACTATCAATGTTTGACATCCATTAACCTCTAGAGTGTTATGATATAAATATTTTGCTCTTAGTATAAACATTGTCCCTTTGATATCATAGATTATCACTGTCACTATCATATGATAATATTTTACCAGCTATCATATTACTAGTTTTGATGGCCACATGATTATTGTAGCTATCTCTTGGTATTGAATGTGATGACAGTCCTTGAATGAGATTCCTCTTGGATCTATGAAATTGATGCCATTCTTTGATCCTATCTTAAAATTGTTATGTCATTGTGATCATTGCTCTGTCAACCTCCTTGTAAAAATGCTTTGTGAACTTAATATGTATGCATGTTCACTATCATTAAAAAGTTGCATAGATGACCTTGATAATGCATTTCCCTCTTAAATAGGCTCGAATGAGCTCATTATTTGATAAACTCAGCATGTTGGGCTCAACCCTTGTGGGACCCACATTTTAACCCACATGTTGCAATATGATGAATCAAAACAACAACATTACTTTTCCTATATTTGCACATGAAGCAAACAAGTTAGAATAATAAAATGCATGTTTTAGGTGGGTATGTTGATCTGATAGTTTTGCTAGACACCTAAAGTATGCATTTCTTATTTAATTCACATTGAGATCAGTCTATACATGCATAGGTGTATGTTCATATAATGTTTGTGATCTTTCATTGCTTAGAGCATTGCTCTAACACCATTGCTATTGCTAGATGCAGGAACTAGGAACAACGAGGAACTAGGAGGAACAAGCAGCTTGAATCAACAGCAAAGCAAGACAATACTAAGCCAATCATTCTCAAGCAATGACTAGTCACTCTCTTATATGCACATTTTCTTTCATTGACTTATTCCTGTATATTCTTTTTATTAATTTGTATTGAATAAGAAAAAGTCAGTCTCATGACTTGTGTGAGACAAATATGCACTTTTGAATCAATAAAGATTACTTTTCAAAAAGATTTGTGTAAATTTTTTCTATGTTACATGCACTTGTATAAATGCAATGATCTGTTAATGTAATATTTTTTTATTTTTCCATTTATGCAATTATATGTAATGTAAGAAAGATATAAAATGTACCTTTTTCTTAGTTTGAAATCTAAAAGCTCAACCTAATTGAGCAAGTATCAAAATTAGGTAACATTTTTTGGTGACATCTGCTATGTGTTTTCCTACTAAACATGAAGACCAGTTGCCTAGGCTTGTCCATTGGGGATGGAGTAATTTTGGAAAAAATTAGAAACAGACCTAGAAAAACCTTGTACATGGATGTAACTCATAGAAATACTTGGAAACTTGTTGAAGGCGAATGCAATTGAAGGGAAACTACTTAACTGTGTTAGAGCAACACTTAGAGAATTAAAATTTCATCTAAACTACAATGCAACAACACTTATTGAAAGCATAAACTCCTAACCTAGTATATAGTACAAGGTAGATCATACCTCAAAACATCATTTGAGGTGTATCCCATTAACTGGAATGGGTAGAATTTCACCATCCATTGTGGACAATTGAAATGCATTATGTTCCTTGCATTCAGTAATGACAAAAGGACTAGTCCAGAAGTTGTCAAACTTCGTGTTCTTTCCAAGCCCACTTTTCAACACATCCCACTTGAGTACTTGACATCACATTCTTTGAAAAAATGGGGTGTTTCTTTCTTATCAAATACCTTCTTTGTTTGGAGCTGATGGTACTCCAATGACTTCATTGCTTTATCTCTTAATTCTTCCAGCTCTATGAGTTGAGCATACCTAACTGCCATTGGATCATGTTCTTCAAACATTTCCAACTAGTGTATAATATCAAGAGATGGAAGATCTACAGATAGAGGAGGTCTTTCCTCCTTTCCATAAACAAGTACATATGGTGAATTTCCAATCGACCTCTTGGGAGTTACTCTATCTGCCCACAAGGAAAATTTTAGCTTATTGTGCCAAACTCTCTGATTATCTTCCATAGTTCTTTTGATAATTTTGATCAGATTCTTATTTGTTCTTTCAACCAAACCATTACCTTGAGGGTAATAATTAGAAGATGTATTCAAATGGATGCCATTTTTAGCAGCCCAATTAGTAACTCTTAATCCCACAAATGCAAGAGCATTATCTGAAATGATTGATTTTGGAACACCATGCCTAGTTACTATATCATCATAAAAGTTCAAAATGAAAAATTCATTGGCTTCTCTCAAAGCAACTGCTTCTGTCCAACGTGTAAAGTAATCAGTTGTTGTAAGTACCCACCTATGACCTACACTTGATAGTGGATTTATGGGTCCAATAAAATCAATACCCCATCTCATGAAGGGATACTCCACTTGAATTGGTTGCAAAGGCAGAGCTAGAAGCCTCTCTTTTCTTGCAAATAAAGCACATTTAACACATTTCCTTTCCTAGGCATGGGGATCTTTAAATAGGCTTGGCCAATAATAGCCAGCTCTCATAATTTTCCATGCAATAGTTCTTGGGGAAAGATGGCCCCCTATAGTTCCATCATGGAACTCATGAAGCACTTTTTCTGTTTGATCATTATCAACACATCTTAAAACCACACCATTCAGATCTTTTCTAAAGAGAACATTATTAATTAGTACATATGGAATAGACTGAAGTCTGAAATACCTTCACTTAGCTCTGTCAAAACCTAGTGGACATTAACCAGTCTGTATATAGTGAGTCATATCATGTACCCAATCTGTTGCTAATGTAGGTGCAACATTCTGAGCATCATCAGTATTAACCAGAACAACATCTATTTTTGTTGTCTCTTCAATTTTGGGGGTTGAAGCAAGTTGATCACAAAGTCCTTTACCTCTTACAAGCTTTGTGATCTTTATATCAACATCATACTCCATGACTTTAGTGACCCATCCAACTCTTTTCTCATTGAGATCTTTACTTAGCAAGAAATCCTTCACACTTGGATGTCCAACCATTAAATGAATCTTATTATTGAAAATTAATGGCTTAAGCTTTTTCAGACTTCTTATGACAAGAACATACTTTTCAACAAAGCTATATCTTAACCCATAATCATCTAAACCTTAACTGAAAAAGGCTATTGGCTGCTCTAAACCATCATTATTTTTCTAAACTAGTATAGCAGAAATAGAATATATGCTACCAAAAGCATACAAAATAAAGTCTTTTGAAAAATATGGGTTTACCAGTGTGGGATTTGATGCTAAAGCCTACTTAATAGCTTCAAATTTTTGTTTGGCTTCCCTAGTCCAACTAAAAATTGCATTCTTCTTTAACATGGCAGTCAAAGGTTGTAAAAGATTTGCAACATTAGGTATAAATCTTCTCAAGAAGTTAATTTTGCCTAAGAAACTCTGTAGTCCTTTCTTGTGATTGGGTAAAGGTAGTTGTAATATGGCTTTAACTCTCTTAGGATCAATAGTGATCTCATGTTTTGACACTCTTTCCTAATAGCTTGCCTGCATGAACAACAAAGATACTCTTTTTCAGATTAAGAGATATACCATACTCCCTGCACTTTTCAAAAACTTGCTTTAGATGTGACAAATGTTAATTTGCATTTTTAGAATACACTATTATATCATCCAGATAAAAAAGCAAAAAATTTTGAATTAAACTCTAAAACACCATATCCATGGCCCTCTAAAATGTGGCACCAACATTAGATAAGCCAAAAGGAATTCTCTTGTAGGCCATAGTGCCCCACTTTGTTATAAATGTTGTCTTATATTGGTCCTCTTCCTTAACTAGAGTCTGGTTATAACCAGAATAACCATCAAGAAGAGAAAATTTCTTTAAACCAACAACACTTGAAGGATCTGTTCCATGGAGGGTAGTGGATAATGATCTTTCAAAGATGCTTTGTTAAGATCTCTAAAATCTACACATAATCTTATCTCGCCATTTTTCTTTCTAACCGGAACAAGGTTAGAAACCTAGGAGGTGTGTTTAATAGGAAATATATTACCCCCCTCAACTCACTTAGTTATTTATTCATGAATGGCTCAAGCTTGGGGTTCAAAGGCCTTTGCTTCTGCCTTATAGGATTAGCATCAGGTTCTAACTCTATTGTATGCTGGGAAATCCTAGGATCAAAACCTTTCAAGTCTGAATATTTTCATGCAAAAATATCATGAAACTCTTGGCACAAAGCAATAAAGGCCTACCTATCCTCTTGTGAGCAATATTTTTCTATCTTAAGTAGCTTATCTTTAAATATTTCAAGTTCATCATAATTCTTTTCTTTGACTTGAATGTTGATTTTCTTAAGTTGATCATCAGTGTTGAAAATAGACTCCAAGGTAACTAAACCCTTGGGTAACTTGTTTGTCTTCAGCTGTATAACCTGATCATCATACTGTTGCTTAAGCTTCTCTTGATTGACCACAAAAAAATGACCCTCTTCAAGCAGAAAAGATAAAATTTTCTCATCACTGTCAAATACTTTCTAGTGAACATTGTTATCAGGAATTGAAGGCTTGATTGCTACTTTAACATACTATTGTACCTTCTCCTTTTTGATATCACTGGGAATATCAAACTATGCACCAATGGCAGCAAGCCTATGTGCATGTTTATTTTGACTTCTAGGAATAGAAACTAGATTAAAAGCACTAAACTCTTCTATCACATCCCAAACTCTATTTCTATAAGATTTCAATGTATCATTCTTAGCAACATTCAGGCCTCTTACCTGATTAATAATCAACTCACTGTCTCCAAACACCTACAAGCAGCTGATATTCCTCTTTTTGGCCCATTCCAAGCCCTGAATTAGACCTTCATACTCAACAGTATTGTTAGAATAGGAAAATGCAAAACATAAAGCAAAATAGTGTGGGGAAACAAGCATTGCACCTCCACCAACTCCATTCATGCTCCTAGAACCATCAAAATACATTTTCTAGAGCTCATCTTGCTATTCAATTTGTTGTTCTGCATCCTTTTCAAGGTTTGGAACAAATATTTCAGGTTCATGGAACATATATACCACTAAACCAGTCTCCTCTATGTTGTCATTTGGATTATCAATTATGTTTTCTTCTGCCCACTCATTTAAGAGTATATTAGGTACACTTTCAACTTGTAATTCTTGAGCAACAACAAGCTCACTATCATCTAGAATTCATAATTAGCATTTACAAACACTAGGTACATAAGGTTCAATATGATCCTTATCAAGTACCTTGGATTTTATGGTCACTTTTGTTGCATACCTAGTTCTAAACAACATATGGGACCAGTCTAAGGATAAATATCCCCCTATCTTGGCAGTAAAGTCTCTTGATAAGTACAATGCAAATTATGGTGGTAATTAATCATGTATATGTCTTGAGGAATATAAAATTTAGGAAAGGAATGTAAGGTCAAACTTGCATATTTGATAATACCTATAGTGTTAATAGTTGAACCATCAAGCTGTACTACTCCTTTCTCAAGTGGCTGATATTTAAGTTCTAACCTATCAACAATTTGTTTTGGCATAACTGAGCTACTAGCTCCACTATCTACCATGCAATTGTGGACTAACTTATCTCCTATGATGACAGACACATAGAAATGAGGAGATTTAATATCCTTACCTGGCTATTTTTTAATATCTTTAGGTGTATTAACTTTGGGTGTGTTTGTAAAAATAGCCTTAGCTTGATCAATTAGAACATCACTAGACACAGTCATATCAGATAAAGCAGATTGTAAAAGGTCCTTTTGACCTAGGATAGCCAATGAATCCCACATGGATATCGTCACATTCATCTTCTTCATATTATCAATGATATTAAAAGGTACATTTGGATTTACCTTTTGATGGACCTTTGCAACAACGAGATCAACTTGCAAATGAGGCTACTCCCTGGTAGCACCTTGTATGTTTCTTTGCAAAATACAAGGCATTTGCGAAGTAGATGGTTCTACAGCTGTTGCTTTTCCTTTATTAGTTGTTTGCTCAAGCTCAAAAGCTCTTTTCTTTGCTCTTGTGTTTGTTGCAACAAGGGAATCATCTCTATTAACTCCACAAAAATCTTCTCACTACCAGTTTAATAGAGTAGCATCACTTGGAGGTTGCTCTTGTTGTTGTAATTCTCTATCATTGGGTAAATTTGACTGTGAACTTGAAACATTTTAAACCATTAAAGCTTGATTAATGTTTCCATTTGAACATGTGGCTTGATTATGAGGTTGGTGGCCTGATTATGAGGCTGGTTGGAAGGATAGCACCACTCATAATCTGCTACAAGGTTGTTCTAAACAGGAACAAGGTCTCTAGTTGCACTAACTGGAGTAGGATTGTATGCCTAAAAAGGCCTTGGATTCACATTCTATCTTGGACCTTGATAATTTCCTTGGTAAAGTTGTCTATTACCTTGGTATTGATGCTGTTGACCTTGATAAGGCTGATTTGGCCCTTGGTTCTACTATTGAAATGGTTGTCTATTCTAAAATTGTTGTTACTTAATGCTAACAAGCTCATTTCCAAAAGTTTATAAAATGTTCTCAATCTTCTATTGACTCTCCTTTATCTCTTGCAATTCCTAAGAGGGACCTGCAACAGTTGTTTGTTGACTAACAATAGTTGGTAACATGGGAACAATAGGAAGAGGAGTAAAAGGTGGGATTTGTAGAGGCATGAAAGGTTGAATTTTTGGGAAAATGGGCATAGGAGGTATGGGTGCTATTTTTCTAGCTTGTATTAAATTTTTTTCTGCATTAATTTTTGTTTCGTAAGCATCAAGTAATGAAGTACCTCCTATAGACTAAATCATAACAGATATGTCACTATTTAAAGCCCTCAAATAGTATAAAAATGCATATTCAAGGGAAGGTCTTATCGTGATAGGTATTCTATCCCATGTCCTCTGAAACCTAAAGTTAAAATTAGACATTTGCTCCTAAGGAGCCCTCTTAATTGTTGCCAACTGCTCTACAAGTGACAAATGATCAGATTTGTCTTGAAATTGCTTGTATAATTTGTCTCCAAATTCATCCCATATTACAATAGAAGCCACAAGTAGACCTCTAAACCACTGTAAAGCTTTTCCCTTCAGTGAGGCAACAAGTAACCTCACAACAACATTCTCTTGTGTTATGCGATGAACTCCACATAAGTTAGCCACATCTCTAATATGCTCTATAGGAGTTTTTTGCTCTTCACTTGTAAAGGAAGGTAGGATTTCTAAGGCAACTATAGGAATGCCATCATGTTGGGCTAAATTTAATGGTCTGACTCCATTAAATGCCATAAAAGGCTAGTTTCTAGCCATTGAAGGTGGTTGAGGTGGATTAACCTGTATTATGGTAACAGGTACAAAACTTGTTGAAGCAACAGAACTTGATGAAACTCTTGGTCTAAAACTAGGTGGAGTTGAATGAACTCTTTTTGAGAAAATAGGGGTTCTTTGAACAGTCTTACCACTTCTCCTAGGTGGTGATAATTGAAGATATTCAAAGGGTACAACACTACTTCTAGTTTGCACACTTTTCATATGTTGTGATAAAACTATATTTATGCTAATCACCAGATTTTAAAGTTACTAGATATGAAAAAACAACCCCTCAAGGGTCTAAACTTACTGGAAGCATATCAAAACCAATAAAATATGTTGATGTTCATGTCCCACAAAGCATGCCAAAACTATTATCTCTCAGAAATGCACCCTTGCTAAGTTGCAAAACTTAGCTTTTTGGAGGAACATGGAAATACTCCTAGGTGTGGGAGACCTAAGGATTGGAGTGAATGTCTGGATTAAGGCCAGTTCTTAGCTTGTGTATCACCTAAACTACTAATTTTTTGAAGGAAAAAAGAGAGAAAATGCTTGAAAAAAGTAAATGCTAAAAATAAAAATATAGAATGATACACCTAACTGACTAGGACTATGAAAACTTCAGATTTGAAAACACTTGAACATCGATGACAACATCTAGATTGCACAACTCATTTATGTAAGTTTATACATAAATGTTTCATACGAAAGTTTGAGTGCATTATCTTCAAAAAGGAAAAACAATATTCCCACATTCTAAAGGATAAATGTGATTTAAGCACAACCTATAACTTGCATAAGCATACTTTATAGAAATGGCATGAGAACATGAGACAAAACCACAAGGAGATTGAAATACCTCACTAATAGCTTGATCAATCACTTGGTTATGCACAATACTGCAATAATGAGAAGGAAAAACAACTTAATCAATGGTATCCAAGGTATTATCTGTATATCATATTCCAAAAATACTAACTTACAAAGCATGTTCAAACTATCAAAGGACTACAAAAGTCTCTATCTCCAAAAATTGCATAAGAAGAACTGACTATCAAATGAGTTACAAAAGTGATTAAGTAACCAAGCCCAAGTGGTTCCACTAAAAAAGGATCTAGAAGCATCTTGGGTCAGATGCCTTCCAAAAGCCTAAAATCTAGCTACAAGATCTCATCCAAAAGGACTCCAAACAAATGAAAAAGTAAATCTTGACTTTGTCGATCATGATGACAGTTCAAACTGTCCTCAAAAAGCTCTCAAAACAACCCAAAATCCTATATACCCTCCACATGTTTGCAATTGATCATAAACCTCCCTAGATTCTTGGCATGCACATAAAAGCCATCCACATCTCTCTCATGACTTAGAATTACGAACACATGCTCCTATTTTTTGCATTTAAAATAATAACTTAAATTAAGTGATTTATAAAATCATCACTTATTTAAGTATTTAACAATGCAAAAATAAAAAACCTCCATGTATTCGGTCATATACATAGGCAAAAGGTTTTACCAAGTCAAAAAGTGATTCAAATATGCCTAAGTCACAAGGCATAATAAACCTAAAGGTGTAATATACAAGTCTTTATCCATAGGGTATTTAATTTGCAATTTATATTTTAAAATGGAAAGTAAAAATACCTAATTCCTATCGGCCTCCCCAAGGGTATGAAACCCTAAATGAAACAAAAGAAAAAATGAAAAAAAAAATCATGTCACTTCATTTCTCAGGCATTTGACCCTCATCTTCTGTTGATTTTCCTCATGGAAACACACTGGTAATTTGTTTTTTAGAAGCTAAATCTGAATGGAAATCTTTTGTTTGTGGTTTTCAAGCCTCATAGGCCACAACATCTTGCATACTTTCCTCCATTCTGAATACTTTTGTGAGCTTTTTGGATGCGGCCTAGAAAAAATTATGATAATTTTTCTTTTACCTTCTTCTGCATCTTGGACTGCCATGAGAAACCCATTTCGAGCTTTGAACTTGGTTTTGAGTGGATTTTAGACAATATCTTGGTAAGTTTTTGAAACTCACCTCCTTCTCTTTTTATCTATAAAAGATGTCGATTTGAGCCTTGAAATGGATAAAAATATGGATGCTCTCTGTTTCCTATACATTGATTCTCATGGGTAAGTTGCAGCCTCACTCCTTCTTGGTATTTTTTTATATGTTCTCTTAACAGAGGCCGCAACTATACTAGCATTTCTACCTTTTTTTAAAGGTCTATTCTTGTTCAGAAAGCTTAAACTTCTGGAACTCTGTGTATTTTGAATTTTCAGAGAGGAGTAACAAACTCCTAGGCCATCATATAGTTAGTTGTAGCCATACTTGATTCTTTTATTTGGATATTTGATTTTCAGGCACCATGAAGCTTAAATCTATTTGTTGAAATTTCTTTTGCACCCAAAAGATATATTTCAGCCCTAGATCATCTCCATGACTCTACAATCTTCATCATTCTTATTGCACAAGTGTACAAAATTATCACAGAAGACATGGGCTATTTCCTTATGCTTTTGTACCTTCACCCTCTAGAATGATAGATATAAAGAAGGATTTCCTTTTAGCATATTTCCATATAACTGAATCATGCCATGGTCATGGAAACAAAGTCTAAATGTTATGCTTTTCTTTTACTTCAAAGTAATGTTATCCTTGGCACAAGTTATTATTTTCACCCCACATATTGTATTTCCTATAGGTTGAATTATTTCATTGAAATAATAAAGATATTGATTCAAATTCAAAATTACAAAAGAGATAAATTCTTCATTTTACACCTCTGAAGTTCTTGCTAAAGACTTCTTTCATGGCTGCCTTCTGATATTTGACTTTAGGCAGTTGTCATCGATTATGTTATGCTTTATATTCTCCCCTGGAGTAGACCTCTCACCCACTATCATGAAGTGATGCAATATTCATGTGATTGTTATTTCTCATACTCATCTTGAAACTATCAGTGTTTGACATCCATTAACCTCCAGAGTGTTATGATATAAATCTTTTTCTCTCAGTATAAACACTGTCCCTTTGATATCATAGATTATCACTGTCACTATCATATGATACTATTTTACTAGCTATCATCTTACTAGTTTTGATGCCAATAGGATTATTTTAGTTGTCTCTTGGTATTGAATGTGATGGCAGTCCTTGAATGAGATTCCTCTTGGATCTATTCAATTGATGCCATTCTTTGATCCTATCTTAAATTTGTTATTTCATGATTGTGATCATTTCTCTGTTGATGTCCTTGTAGAAATGCTTTATGAACTTAATATGTATGCATGCTCACTATCATTGAAAAGTTGCATAGATGACCTTGATAATGTATTTCCCTCTTAAATAAGCTTGAATGAGCTCATTATTTGATAAACTCAACATGCGGCTCAACTCTTGTGGGAGCCACATTTTAACCCACATGTTGTAATTTGCTGAATCAAAATAGCAACATTACTTTTCCTTTATTTGCACATGAGGAAAACAAGTTAGAAAAATAAAATGCATGTTTTAGGTGTGTATGTTGATTTGATGGTTTTCCTAGACACCTAAAGTATGCATTTCTTATTTAATACACATTGAGAGCAGTCTATACATGTAGAGGTGTATTTTCATATAACGTTTGTGATCTTTCATTGCTTAGAGCATTGCTCTAACACCATTGCTATTGCCAGATGTAGGAACTAGGAACAACAAGGAACTAGGAGGGACAAGCATCTTAGATCAACAGCAAAGAAAGACAACACTGAACCAGTCATTCTCAGGTAATGATTGGTCACTCTCTTATATGCACACTTTCTTTCATTGACTTATTCATGTATATGCTTTTTCTTAATTTGTATTGAATAAGAAAAATTTAGTCTCATAGCTTGTGTGAGACAAATATGCACTTTTGAATCAATAAAGATTCATTTTCAAAAATATTTGTGTAAATATTTTCTATGTTACATGCACTTGTATAAATGGAATGATCTATTAATGTAATATTTTTTGATTTTTCTGTTTATAGAATTGAATGTAATGTAGGAAAGATATAAAATGTACCTTTTTATTAGTTTGAGATCAAAAAGATTTTCCTAATTGAGCAAGTAGCGAAATTAGATAACACTAAGATCCCATCCATATCCTTGACAACATCAACGGTTTGCATCCTAGATGCAAACATCCTCACAGTTAGTGTGACACATTCTTCATTTTGAATAATTTTGATTTCATCTTGGATGGTTCTAACATTGGCATTGATTTGTGCTTGCAAATGAGCACCATTGATTTCAGGTGGTGGAGGTTGGGGGTTATGATGTGGAGTGGGTGGAGGTGGAGGTAAAGGTGGTGGAGATGGATGACATGGAGGCGAATTGCAAATATTATTGAATCAATCCATGTGATCTGTAAGATATGAGTGAACCTGCATTAGATTTGTAATTTCAAAATGTAAGATACATGTTTAGGAAATACCTTAAACCATTCAATATAAATGGCCTAATTGAATACAAATGATAAAATATGTAAGCCTCATTTATGTCTAAGGCATGTCACTTGAATGAAAAAATAATTAACTATTAATATAGGACAATTTATAAATGCTATAGGGTTTACAGTTTAGAGTTTAGGATATAGGTTTTAGGGTAATAGGATGGCTTAATGGGATCTATGTAGTAAGGTCCTAGTACAAAATGACATGGATTTTAAGTGAATAAAATTTTGTGAAGATGCCCAAGGAAACAAAATTTCATTAAGGTCTAAGGAAACTTCACCAAATTTTATTCACTTGAGCCATGCCATTTTGTCCTAGGAACTTACTAGAAATAGATCCCCTTAAGCCATCATATCACCCTAAACCGTAAATTGATCAACCTAGATCATCAAATCTCATTCATATTATAATATTGCATGATCTTATTATTGTTAAATTTGGTTTCCTTGGGAAACTTCACCAAATTTTGAGAACTTATTTGATCCCCTTAAGAAATGTCATATTAGGACACCTTAAGACATCCTAAAGTATGCTTAAGGGTATCTATGTAGTAAGGTCATAGTACAAAATGGCATGGCTTAAGTGAATAAAATTTGGTGAAGATGCCTAAGGCAACTAAATTTAAGTAAAGCCCTAGGCAACTTCACCAAATTTTATTCACTTGAGTCATGTCAGTTTGTCCTAGGACCTTACTAGACATAGATCCCCTTAAGCCATCCTATCACCCTAAACCATAAATTGATCAACCTAGATCATGATTTATCTCATTCATATTATAATCTTGCATGATCTTATTATTGTTAAATTTGGTTGCCTTGGGAAACTTCACCAAATTTTGAGAACTTATTTGATCCCCTTAAGAAATGTCATATTAGGACCCCTTAAAATCATCAATTTATGGTTTATGGTGATAGGATGGGTTAAGGGGATCTATGTCTAGTGAGGTCCTAGGAAAAAATGACATGGCTCAAGTGAATAAAATTTGGTGAAGTTTCCCAAGGCAACCAAATTTCATTAAGAGCCTAAGAAAAAATGATGGCTTTAGGGTTTAGGGTTTAGAGTTTAGAGTTTAGGATTTAGGGTAATAGGATAGCTTAAGGGGATCTATGTAGTAAGGTCCTATGACAAAATTACATGGCTTAGGGAAATTTTTTTGGTGTAGTTGCCTAAGGCAACAAAATTTCATTTTAAGGTCCTAGGACAAAATGAATGCTTTAGTGTTTAGGGTTTAGATTTTAGAGTTCAGGGTTTAGGTTTTAGGGAACTTAGGGTGAAGTTTTGGTGTCCCTTGGAATAATGGACTTGCAAGTTAGTGAACAACATTTTCTTGTGGAACGATTGATTTAGATAGCTCTTGTTTCAACTGACCAACCTAGATCATGAAATCTCATTCATATTATAATCTTGCACGATCTTATTATTGTTAAATTTGGTTGTCTTCGGCAACTTCACCAAATTTTGAGAACTTATTTGATCCCCTTAAGAAATGTCATATTAGGACCCCTTAAGACATCAATTTAAATTTAGGGTGATAGGATGGATTAAGGGGATCTATGTCTAGTGAGGTCCTAGGACAAAATGACATGGCTCAAGTGAATAAAATTTGGTGACATTTCCCAAGGCAACCAAATTTCATTAAGGGCCTAGGAAAAAATGATGGCTTTAAGATTTAGGGTTTAGAGTTTAGAGTTTAGGGTTTAGGGTAATAGGATGGCTAAAGGGGATCTATGTAGTAAGGTCCTATGACAAAATGACATGGCTTAAGGGAATAAAATTTGGTGGAGTTTCCTAAGGCAACCAAATTTCATTTTAAGGTCCTAGGAAAAAATGAATTCTTTAGTGCTAAGGGTTTAGATTTTAGAGTTCAAGGTTTAGGTTTTAGGGTTTAGGGAACTTAGGGTGAAGTTTGGGTGGCCCTTGGAATAATGGACTTTCTAGTTAGTGACTAGTTTATGAATATTTTTGATTTTATGAATAAATTGACTATTTCTGAAATAGAAACACATAATTATGTATTATTAAGATTGAGTTTGATGTATATTTTAAGTAGATATTTTTTTAATTGAATATAAGATTATTTTATTTAACATTTTTTTCATTAATATTTCCCACTTAAATGAATTTTATGATATAAAATTAGTTAATGTTGAATCAAGTATTTTATTTTGGATTGTTTGGAATTGGAAGAACCTAAAAGAAAGAAAATAAAAATATTTAGATTCTTTTAGTGTCTAGATAACTAGTGAAAATTGAGATTTTAGACTAAACTAGAAGCCTAATTAACAAGTAATTGACTAGAATGAGGGTTAAGATTGTCAAAAGACAATAGACAACGCATGCAAACAAGAAATGGAAACAAGGCATGACTAAGAGAGATCAAAACATAAAATAGAGATGAATGTTGAATATTATCTAATAAAGTGACAATTGGAAATGGATTGTACACTTGGATTTAGGAATTTGCTAACTAAATTTGCAAACAAACATTGACAAAATTTATGAATTGTAACTATTCTTTAACATATTATTTTCTAATCTAATTGTAATTTAACATTGAAAGTAAAGTTTAACATATTGTTTTCTCCATACAATGCAAATGAAATTTAAAACATTTAAGCAATGCAAATGAATTTTCTTGACCTTTAAATTAGGGTTTTCAAAATCAAAATGATTTGTTCGATTTCAATTTAAGGTTTTAGCAAAAAAAATTGTTTCTATTCAATTTAGGGTTTCAATCTAAGCAATTAGGGTTTTTAATGCAATTTTTGTTTCATTTCAAACTAGTGTTTTCAAATCCAATTTTTTTTGTTCGATTTGAATTCAGGGTTTCAAAAAGCTTGATTAGGGTTTCCAAATGCAATTTTTTTTATTTCATTTCAATTTCTAGGGTTTTGAAATGCAATTTTTTGTTTCCTTTCAATTAGGGTTTTCAAATGCATTTTTTTTGGTTTGATTGAACAATTTAGGTTTCAAAAGCTAAATTTTGTTTCTAAAATACAATTTAAGGTTCATTTTTTCCTTTCTATTCAATATCTTTAGGTTTCATAGAATTTTTTCATCTATTTCTACAATTCCTCATTTCTATTGTTACGGGAAATAAAATGCTTAAAACACCAAATAAATTAATAAAAAATGGTAAAATATATCCTTCTATTAACAGTTTCAATAAAAAATGAAAAAATACTAAAAAGTGGGGGTGGAGGCATACCCGGAGGTTGGTTTTAGTAGCTGTTGTTTCCCACCAAATCAGGATCTTATGCACAGTGAGAATGAAGTTTTGTTCGTTTTAAAAAAAAAAAATCATTACAAAATGAGATCCCGGTTATTACAAAACATGATCCTGTTTTGTACTAATCGGGATCCCATTCTGTGTCCGTCGGTTCGAGACCCTTTAACAAATGGGATCCCAATTTTTAAAAAGTGGGATCTTGTTTGGCATTTAGGCTCAGGATCCTGAAGCTAAATGGGATCCCAATTTTTAATAATCAGGATTCCGTTATAAAAATTGGGATCCCGTTTTTGCAATGTCAATTTCAATTTTTTGGCTAAGGAAAAAACTTCCACGTTTCATGGACTCAACTTTGTGCACTTACCCCTTTCTTCATCTCTTGTTAATATGACATGCATCCCATGCTTTGCCAACTGATGAAAAATTGCATACCCAACGCCCTTGTTCTCCCCTGTCACCAGTCCCATTGTGTCCTCCTTCCACTTTCTGATCAAATTATATGGAATTAAATGCCTTAAAACACCATAATGAACCTCCCATCAAAAATAAAACATAGATGACAAAAGTAGTACCTATTGTTCAGAGATTCAAATTTGTCCATGGCTATGTTGTAGTGTATTAGACAATGAGTTTATTTGCAACTTTTCAATCCAATTGTAAAAGCCCTAACCTATGAGGATAAGCAATCTATTGGGCTTTACTTAAATGGTGTGTGTGCATGAATTTTGACCATTTCAATCCATTTCTCTTTTAGTTGTTAGTGACATACAAACTAAAAGGAAACACGGGTGGCAAAAACAATTTCCTACACTAAATCTATCAGGAGAAAGTTGCAAAAAAAATTCTAAACCAATTAACATTTACAGATTTAGATGCACATCTAAAAAAACATTTAAACAGATATATTCAAAACAAAATAAGCTCATAACACAACATATACGTGGGAAAACCCTTTCGAGAAAAATTCCACACTCCAAGCACTCAACTCAATTGTATTAATCAGCAACAACAATAGTTACAATACAATCTCAGAGCTATGCTCTTGAAGAGTTTTCACACTATTATAGGATTTTAGAATAATTTATGTAGGATAACAATGTCTCTCAAAATATTCAACCTGTCTCATAAAATGTGCTAAGGAACCAACATATAAATAGAACTCAACATGGAAAGGTAGGCTCCCATGGTTTCCAAAACCAACTTCAAAGCCCAAGAGGTAAGTTGTGTCAAAAAACAATAACTTGCTAATCCATGAAACATTGCACATAGCAACTTCCAAAAGCAACAACACCTATCTCATCTATAATAGCCATCTTGCCAAAAACAATGTAAGTTCAACATAGAAACTACAATAACCAAGAATAGTTGCTTTCCCTACCTTATGCCACTTAAAAAATATGAACTCCACCATAAATGCTAGTTGCTAAAATACAACTCCAATCCATAATAGAATTTGCAAACCAAGAATCTTTAGTCAACAAAGGAAATTTCCAAATCAATTTCCACTCCAAAATGGAAATATATGACAACATATTCCCAAAATATAGTATCTTCCAAGTGAGTTCCAACTTCCTAAAAAATAGGGATTATTCCATCTCATCACCTGTCATGTAGGATGCCACCTCACAAAGAGGTCCCACAAAGATGAATGGCAACTTAGGATAAAAAATAATTATAATGCAACAATTAATTAAAAATAATTCACCATGTTGAGACTCTAAGGTTGAGACACCTTAATCCCAACACTCTCCCACTTGTCGAAGACCTGTCAAGAGTCTACAACATCAATTGCTCAAGGCCTCAAGGCCCATGGAACTAGCACACCATCTGAACTTCTCAGTTCTCACTGGCTTCATCAATGCATCTGTGAAATTCGCCAAAGTGTCAACCTTTTCTGACTTCACCTTTCCATTTTCTACCATATCACAAACAAAATGAAACTGTACATCAATGTGCTTTGTTCTGGCATGGAAAGTAGGATTCTTAGCTAAGCTAATGGCACTTTGACTATCACAATAGATCATAATTTTTCTAGCATCAAAACCAATATCAAAACACAATTGTTTAAGCCAAATGGCTTCCTAACAAGCATGAGTGCCTGCCATATATTATGCTTATGTCTATTTTTGAATTGGGTTAGTGAGCAATTACTTTGACTGCAATAATGTAACGTAGGAAAAGTGGACATGCTTGGCATTGTTAGGTTGACAAATGAACATCCTCACTATCACTAGAATATTGTGTATTCAGTCTTGAGAATCTACATTTAACTATTAATTAAAGAAATTTTTATTTTTAATTAATTAATAAATACGGTCAAGGTGTATTGTTGGGGTTGGATAGATGTTTCCCACTCACTAATACGTAGTTTCTTTAAAAATTTAGTGTAATATAATTAATTGTCTTCACTTTTAATCATGGGGGGGAATTTTTCATTTAGAATAAGTAAATTGTCACCTGCAATTTTAAAAAATAATAATACATTGATCAATGTTTGAAATTTAAGTATAATAGATATGATTATATATCTATATGTTTGAAATGTAAATATAAAAATATTATATATAGGGACTCAATTCCTTCTTGATTGGTTAAATGGTTCTCAATTCAACATTGGGATATAGTATTTGATAGATCCTTCATATATTATGTATAATATTTGAAATGGATATATAAAAAAATAAAGTGTATATTGAAATAAAAAATATGAATTAGTTTGGAAATTTTGATCAAAATTTGAATTGTTTATCATTTATGATTGTATTTCAAAGATTGGTAAGTATTTTTCTTTTTATTTTAAAGTTGATTGATATCTATTACTTTAAATATTAAAACAATAAAATAAATGAAAACACTTATCAATACTTGAAATGTAAGCATAAAAGATCACAAAATTTTTGATTAGTTCAACTTCTTTAAATTTATATTTATATTTTTGGTAACAATTTAAGTACATAGATATCCCCTTTTTTTTGTCTTTTATGCTTATATTTCAAATGAGAGTAAGTATTATTTTCCTTGTAGGCCTCAATTTATTTATTAAAAAGAAAGCTCTCTCCATAAGTAAAGAAGTGAAGAAAATTATCTAACCTTAGAAATTTTAAGAATTGTAATATGTATCAATTGTTCTACCTCAATCACCTTATTAGTGCATAAGGTAATCTATCAAATGAGTTTAATTGTCCCGGATAAGCTTCTCAATTAAAAGAATCAAACAAACTAAAAGAATTTGAAAGTGAGAAAATCTCTACAATTAAAATTATTAGAGCAAGTTAACTGGCCTTAAGTTTTTGAAAGTCTCATGACTAAAATTATTCCAAATTTTTTGAAAGACTTAGACATAGAAAAAATTTAAAAATTATTAAAAAGATTTTTTTTACATAATTATCAATATATGAGAAAATAATGCATACTTACAAATGTCTAAAAAAAACTCCATATTATAAATCTATTTGAATTTGAGTATTAAACATATTTTAAAAAACAAAATGATTTAGAAGATTAAAAAACTTAAAAAATTATTAGACTTAACAGAGAGAAAAACTTTGTTGGACAAATCAAACCAAATTAAATAGGAAGAAAACTCCATTACTTTGGTTGTTGAAATAAGTTATAACATCAAAATACTATAGTGGATGACCTTTGGTTCCTTCCCTATATACTATATCCCAAATGCTTTGATTGGTATAGTATGTTCAAACTAGTGTGCTCATCTCAAGATATTTCTCTTTCATTTATTATTCCCAATTCACCTTTTTCAAGATTGTCTTGTATGGTTTAGTGTGCATCCAGCCTATCTTTTAGGATCTGTTAGTTTGTCCTTGTTGCTTTGTCTATGGCACGTTTTGGGCATGTTACAGGGGTCAAACATTCTTCACTTAGTTTAGGAATACGTGACATTGGTGGTGGTGAATTGTATACGTGATGAATATGTCACTACGATGAATTGTTGGTGGTGAATTGTTGGGGATGAATTGCTAGTGATGAATTCCTCGGGGTGAATTTTCCTAGAGCCAAATATTATACTCTAAACTCCTAGCACAATATGAGAAGTTCATAAGGGATGAATCTCATGATGGAAATTAATATTTGATAGGTTAAAATAGTAAGGAGAGCATATTTCACACTTGAAAAACATAGGTTATTTTTGGAGGTGAAAGTGAATCTAATTTGAACAACAAATCCTAAATATGATTATGAACCACTCATCGTGACCATCTAAACATAGTATTCAATAAAGTACATTACTGCATTTAAAAATAAAATTTTAAACCCTCTTTTAATATTTTATAAAATATAAATAATATTATTGCTATCTTAGTTACATAATTCTGAAAGATTTATTAATTATTATTTATTAATTTTATTTAAATGATTTGATAACTATACTTTATTTCCTTTCAAATTAATAATCATACCTAAAACTAATTTTCTTAATGAACACCTTGATATAAACTCATTATAATATCTATAAAGATGTTATATTTTTTTAGTTAATTTCCAAGAAAAAATAAAATAAATTTCTAACCATAATTTACTCTATAAAAATCTAAAATGGAAAAATCAAAGACGAAATCTTAAAAGATATCTTATGATATTTTGTTAATATTTATTTTAAAATGATATATTTTTAACTAATTTGCTAAATTTATATACAAATTTTCATGAAATTAAATTATAATTTAATAAATTCATATTAAAGTATGCCATACTAATTGATATACAACCATTTCATCAAGTGATTGAAGGATACTTCATTAAGTTTAGATTTATAAGAAGTAGTAAAATATTAAGCAAATAGACCATCTATCTTAGATAAAATATCAAAGCTAGCTATTTTTGTTTGATCATAATATTGACCAGAAGGTGAGCCTGGAGGAAGAAGGGCTAGCATGACAGGACCTTTTGCTCCTTCATCAGTTGATAGCTTCCCTACATTCAAGCTCATATCAGTCTTTACAAATCCCGGATGAACACAGTTCACGTACAAATCAGAATGTTGGAGTGCAAGAAGACGAGTATAAGCATTTAGAGCAGCCTTAGAAATGAAATAGGCTGGATGTGATACAGGCCAACCATTACTTTTCAATAGCCCTTGTTGAAAATCATTCAAAAAACTTTGGAGAAATCCATCTATTCTTTCCTTTGTCAAATCATTGAGATTGCTCAACTGTTGCCTCAATATCTCACTTGGAATGTACTATAACAAATGTCAAACAAACAAAAATAAATAAATGAATAAATAACCTAAAAGAAATTACATATACTATTCATTCTTTAAATTCAACATAAATATACTATTAATTTTTTTAAATAATTTACACATTTAATATCTTATTTTCTTATGAAATACTTAATAATTTTTAATTCGAAAACTATTTTTATTTTTTATTATATCAACAATTAAATAAAATAAAGTTTAAACAAATAACATTTATTGTTTAATTCAAATAAGAAATTTTTTATTAGTTTTATTACTTCTAAATTTTAAACACCATATTTTATTGAGTTTATTGGCTTACCTCTAAAACTCCAGCACGAGAAGTTATATTTACAATTCTACCACCACCTTCACTAGCAAGTTTGAAAAGAGGCAGGAAAGCTTCCACCATTCTTTTGCTTCCATAGTAGTTAATGTCAATGCACTCCTTTGCCTTTTCATAAGTTTCAGATATTCCTTCAATAGGGCTTCCAGAAGCCTTTTTTAAACAAGGTTAAAAGTTAGTAAGATTTATCTCAAATCTAATAAAATCTTGAATAATTAAAGATAGATAAAGGACATACAATTAATTTGGTGGGATCAGAACTGTTGGCCTTCAAAATGTCATAATTTATTTCAAGTCCTAATATTGCAGCATTATTAACCTGTATTTTCAAGATTGGATTAGTATTAGAGTGAAAGAGGAATAATTTGTAGTTAAGGTTAGAGCTGCAAGTCAGATAGTTTAAATTAAGAAATTTAAAGTTTGAAAAATTTAATCTTCAAAGTTGTAAGAGCAAGCTTAAAGAACATAAAAAGGTAAGAGTATTGTAGGAAGTTAAGTAGGTTTTAATGAAAAAAATAATTTTGAAAATATTAGAGTACACTTTAATGTCAAAAACAGCAAACACTACAACGCAGAAATCAAAAAACATAAACAGCAAACCAACAACTTGACAGCAAAACACTGTTTTAAAGAAATTGTCAAAAGATTGTTGATATAAAAATTTACATCACAAGAATTTTAAAATAAATTAAACAAAATTTAACATAGAAAAATTTAATAATTAAAATATTGAAGAAAGCTAAATGGGCTTTAATTGTGAGATTGTTCATAAGGGATGGGTCCTGTAAAAAGGATGTCTACCCAAAGGACGACCAAAAATAAACTAGTCTGCTGCAAAAAAAAATATTTGATTTCAATTGAACACATAAAGAAATTGTTGAGCAAAGAAGAATATAATAGAATACCAGGATATCCAGTTTTCCATAGTGCTCTTTCATCCAACTGGCAAACACATGGATGCTCCTCTCATCCTGCACATCCAACTGATGGAATAAAACGTTATGAAACCCCTCATCATTGAGACTCTTGGCTGCAGCCTTACCTCTCTCTTCATCTCTTGCTGTTTATATGACATGGATCCCATGCTCTGCCAACTGACGAACAATTGCATACCCAATGCCCTTGTTGGCCCCTGTTACCACTCCCACTGTGTCCTCCTTCCACCATCTGAAATTCAAATGATCTGGGATTCAATGCCTTAAAACACTATAATGAACCCCACCAAAAATAAAACATAGATGACAAAAGCAGTACCTATTATTCTGAGATTCAGAGCTGTCCATGGCTGTCTTCAAATGTATTAGATAATGATTGTGTTTGTAGCTTTTTAATTCAATTGTAAAAGCCTTAAGCTGGGAGGATTAACAGTCTATTGAGCTTTAAACAAATGGTGTCCACAAGAATTTTGACC
This sequence comes from Sequoia sempervirens, assembly GCA_007258455.2. NCBI lineage: Eukaryota > Viridiplantae > Streptophyta > Pinopsida > Cupressales > Cupressaceae > Sequoia > Sequoia sempervirens. The sequence goes on from VDFB02373365.1 coordinate 323,965,910, forward strand.
CTTTCAAGCTATGTATCTTTCAGTTGTCATTGACATACAACTGTTTGACAGATTGGCTTTAATGGGTTATTAAGCAATTACGTTGACAAATGAGCATCGTAACTATCACCCGTACGTGTTGCATAAGTTTTTAAAAGTTGATAGATACCTATTATTTAATGAGAAAATAACACAGATAAATACATGATAAATTTTACAGACCAAGTAGCATAGTAGTTGGTTGAAATATTGTATTTAATTTATTAAAATATATGATAAATTTTATAGATCAAATAATGTTGTAGTTAGTTGAAATATTGTATTCAATTTATAAGAAAATACATGATAAATTTTACAATCAAGTAGTATAGTAGTTAGTTGAAACATTGTATTCAATTTTTAAGAAAATGCATGATCAATTTTACAGATCAAGTAGTTAGTTGAAACATTAAATTCAATTTATCAGGAAATAAATGATCAATATTAATAGTTAGTTGAAACATTGTATTCAATTTATAAGAAAATAAATAATCAATTTTACAGACCAAGTAGTTCGTTGAAACATTTATTAGGAATGGTGAGGAGAGTGGCCATGATCAGCAGTAGATGGCTGCAAGTGGCAGTAGAGGCTGGTTACAGATCTTTAATTAATTTATCATAATACTTAAAATATTTTAGAAAGTAAATAAATTTAAAATATTTTAGGAAATAAATAAATAAAGTCACTTAAACCAATGTTTGAAATGTAAGCATAAAAGATAAACAAAATTTTGATTTGTTCAACTTCATTAACTTTAGCCCTAGTCTTTTATTGAAAAAAAAAAGAACGAAAACAAAACTTCATTAACTTTAATATTTATATTTTTAAAAGTAATTTGATTAAATAGATATCTATTTCTTGTCTTTTGTGTTTATATATCAAATGTCTGTAAGTGCTATTTTAATTATAGACATCAATTTATATATTAAAAAAAAATTCTCTCCAAGAATAAAAATGAAGAAAATTACCTAGTCTTATGTCTTAAGAAACTATATCATGTATCAAAGATTCCACCTCAATCACCTTGTTATCAAGAGAGTGCATAAAGTAATCAATCAAATGGCTGAATCCCAAGATTACCCACTACTATTGCATTACTTCATTATAAGCAAAGTAATTTCTCATTAACCCTTTCCATATGTATTTAGTAATCCTAGTTATTCATTATGCTATAAATTTAGAGGACAATGCACTAGTGAGGTTTAAGATGTATTATAACTAGTAATTCACAGTGTAAGCAAAATATAAATTATCAATTATTGAAGTTGAATAAAATAACTTTATTAAGAACTCATGTAAATTTGATAAATTCTATGGAAGAGATGCATGCCATCTACTCTATTGCATCCCTTTCAATTAAACCCACTTACAGATTTGCAAAGTCAAACTTGGAAAGTTATTAAAAATAGAAAACGAGGCTTCCTAATAGAAACCAAAGAGTCACCATGCCCATATCCTCCTTTGAATTTGAAATGTATAATCAAATGAGGATAAAAAACTACAAAATAAAATTAAAAAACTATGAAAATTTATTTTTGTCACATCCCAATCAAAAGGACCAAGTTTCACGTGGGCGTTGGTGATCGATGAAGCTAAATTAATGAGGAATGGCCCACGAAATGGTAGAAGGGATGGTTATGCATTTATTGAGGAATGGCATTCCTTCCCTTGACCATTCATTATGGCAAGTCATGTGGGGGAAAAAATGAATGAAGGTGTTTTTGGCAGCCTTTAAACCCACGACATAAAAAAACTAAAGAGACACACTTCACTTTGGGGAGAGAAAAATGTTGTGGGAGAAAGAAGAAATGGCACAGGGGGAAGAAGTTTCTAGAAATCTTAAAACCCTTCATCTGGACGCATGCATGGTTTTGGAACAAGAAGGGTAGGCATGTGGAGAGGAGAGCATAAGAGAGGGATGCGGCCAATATTACAATGTGGGAGAGGAAGACATAGAAATGAGAGCTTAGAAACATGGTTATGGACAACAATCGAATCACCATGGATAGAATAATTTTCATCAGAGGAGAATTGTGTGATATTAGGCATAAGCAGAATAAGGTGGAAGAAAGGGGAAGGAGGAATCACAAGGGAAGAAAGGAAACAAGGAGCAAAGAGGTGAAGAGACCTACATAAAAGAGAGAACAAAGGGACATGAGCAGAAGGGTGATCCCACAATACTAGTTTACAATTTTTGGGAGATTCTAATTTTTGTTGAAATCCATATTTCAAAAAATATAATAATTTAAGCCTTGAAAGGTTCTATTTAAAGGTTCCAATTGAAGGGATTTTATCAAACCACCTTAGATCAAACCTCCTTGGATAAAACCCGCTAGTTTTAAACCATACCTATAACGAAGTCTCCTTTACACCTATCAAAATGCTGATAAAAACCCACTTTTGATTTACCTTTTGGGGATCAAATGAATTAATTTAAGATTTATTTTTTGTAAATATGTAGTCCTTATTATAAGCTTCCCAAATAGTATAATTTTAAATAAATTTAACATTATTATTATTATTATTATTATTTCTTGTGAATGTAGGTTTTTTATTGAAAATCAAGCTCTTTGTTTTGCACATGTGAAAAAATAGCAGATTATCAAAAAAAAAAAATTAAAATATCAATGCACTAGATATTGATGTCCCTGGTCCAACAAAAAAAAAGAATTTTGATACATACAAAAGAAGGTTATGTTTTAGCCAGTAAATCATGTCTAAATTGTAACTGGTTTGACTTTGAAACTTAATTAAGAAAAAAGTATTCAATGAAATGCTATGAAACCAATTCCATGCAATATATATTATAGTTACGAATCTAAATTCAAAAAAAAATAGAATTTTATCCTTCATAGAAATTTTTTTATGTGTTATCCAATAACATCACTCTTTGAAAATAGTGTTTACTATTAAAAACTAGTTTTCAAAGGAGATGGAAAAAGAACTGCAATCTGATTGGACAAAATTTTTGAAAAAAAATATATTTATAATCTACAGACACAATCTCACAAATCACTAGTTTGCATCATCTTCAAATTCCTCATGGTCTAGCCACTATAGGTGCTCGAAAGTGAAGATTTAGTTAAAAAAATTAGTTCAATGTCTAGTTTGGCCAAAAATTGTAAACCAGTATTGTGGGATCACCTAGAAAGAGGTGGTACACAAAGGAAAAAACTAAATTTCACAAATTTTGGTAGCATCCTCCAGGTCTGGGCAGCAACTAGAACACCCAATCAAGTTATGGGAACTCAATAAAGTGCAAATAAGGAAGAATTCAATGAAAAGAATCAATTTTCTAGCAAGAAATTTGTGCAAAGAGAGGAGTAGAAGAGAAGTGGAGTCTAGACCTACTAATTAGGGGATTGAGGTAAGCAGATGTTGAGCACTGTCATAAGGGGATCAAACTAGAACCCAAATTTGATGTCTACATGAAGGCTATGGTTATGGAGTGACAAAAGTCCAGTATGTTCATAGACTGGGTTTGAAGGCTAGATGAAAAGAAGGCATATTTTATTTCTTGCTTCAAAAATATCTTGAGATAAGTGCACTTCTTCATCATTACTTGTGTAAAATAGTGTCTAACTTTATCCATTGAACTCTATAGCTGAGGATAATTAATGTAGGTGGATTAGTGCTCATGTGTTGGCATCTACTTTCTTGAGGCTTTTGTTAACAATTCATGAGCCTTATGCTTGCCTTCACTTCCTTGAAAAAGTTGTTAGATGGTTCACATTCTTATCTATGATTTTTTCCTTTTATATTATGCATGCCTAGGAGGTTTTCATAGCTAGAAGAGTTGGGTTGGGTTATTTCTCTCTCCCCACAACTTAGGGTAATATATATGCAAAACTATGAAATACTAGACAAGAGATGTGAAATGTGTGACAAACCGGTTGACAGAATGTGGCAGTAAGGAAATTCCTTGGTAGCTAGATAAGTTCACAATGGTCAAGTGTTGGAAAGGATTTAAAAACCTTCAATTAAAATTTGAACATCATCCTGCATGCCTACTCTCAAATTCCTACTCTCATATTGGAGAAGGGAATAAGGATATGGATGACTATCAAAGAATTATTAAAAAAATATGTTTATGATAGATGCAATTGTGAATGCCACCTTCTATCAACATAGCCTTAACAATACTTATGCACATAATTTAGTAAAGAAGTTAGGCACAAATTCTCTCTTGAATGATACCAAATTATGATTAATTCTACTTTTTAGCTTATATTTCAAATAGGTTTGAAGTTCCTTGTAGCTTCGTAATGTCTCATGGGAGGGAGGAAGTGTGGCTTTAGTAGCTTATATAGAGATTTAATTAGGCTCATGTTTTATTTTGACCATTCATAAATTTCATACATAGAATTGTAAATTGTTATTAATGATGATAACAATTCTATTTTTCATGGAAAGCTTTGGGAACCCACATATAATGAGTAGAAAATATGTATGGTAACTAAAACCAAGGACCTAATATTGAGCTTGGTACATTTTGGATCCTTTATTGATTGATCGAGACTAATATAGTTATTTCTTAGAAATCAAAGTGGGTTGAATAAGACATCATTGTCATTGATTTTGTGGCAACATTCCTATTATCGAATGTCCTTTAGATTGTGATTGATAGTGATGTCAAGATTAAAATTAGGATTTAGCTTTGGAATTATACATAGACTCACAAACTTGTAAGGGAAATCTAATGGATTGTAGTAAGGGAACTTGGTTAACCATAGTAAAAATTGTTGATTACAAACATATCATTGTTACAATCATCACTTATTGTTGATCAGTAAGGTTAGGTTAGTATAACCAGAATAGGAAAATATTATCTTGTCTATAAACTAAGCTATTATAGGAATATGTGGTCATACTGCAAGGTAAAGGAAATCAATGAGGTTAAGAATATTATTATTAATAACATTGAGTACTCATCTTCATATGATGGTATAAAGGATATAATATGGCACATTAGACTCAAGTATGACTCAAGCATCGATCATGTTTAGAGCAAGTATATAATTATTAATGGCATATGTTTTTCACAGTCTAAAAAGATTCTCTATAAGATTATGATCCTTGATTTTAAAGAACCATATTGTGGGTGGGAGACCTCACTTGGTCCCATGTCAAGGATTTTGCCATAATTGATGCTTATTAATGATATTTTGACTATTATTATCAAGGGATGTGCACTCTTTACTACTAACCAATCCTTAGACTGAGTCTCATTTGTATAGCAACATATACCTGGGTACACTTGAATCTCCAAGCTTGGAGAGATATATCATGGATAACAATATTCTTATCAAAACCTAATGAATCCTTATTCTCCTATGTAAGAGAATATCAATATGTATAGAACCCTATGTTGAAAACTATATATTATTATCATTATAATACCAAATGTGGCACAATATCCTTGATAGGAAATTGTAAGGGGTTTAGGGATGCTGACATTGAACGAGGAATGATAACCATGGTAAGGTTTAAATTTAGATTTTTTATGTGTGGATGCAAGTGTCGTGACCAATGCATAGGTATCCTTTGAGAGAAATGGTGAGGAGAACTACATGTGACTTTGACCTGTTTGGAAGTGGAAACGTAGGCGGTTTTGGTGAAGGATGCCTCTGCAACTTCAAGTCCGTAGGTGGAGGGTCTAGGGGGGGATAACTCCCAAATGTTGGGATTGTTCCTCAATGGTTTGACCTTTCCCTTTGTAAGCTATAGTTGAGGCTAAAATGGGTATGGAATGGGTATGATCTACAAGTTAAGGGAATTTAATAACTTATATTTAATACATAATAGGTTTCTATTAACATAACGAAGTTAAGGATTTAACTACTTTATAATGGGTATTTGATTATATGTATATGTTGGGTAAGTCCATCTCATGTTGGTTATATGTATCTCTTATATGTCTTTGTAATTCAACTCTATATCTATGTGTTTATGTATATGTACATGCATTTTTGGATTGAGATTGTGATTCATGTTATGTATGACCCGCCCAAGAGTGAACCTCTGGGATATTTGAGAAATGACAAGTAGTCATTGGACCATTCCAATGACCGATGTCTAGGCTACTGCTAGGGATTAGTCAGCATTCACCTGGTCCATGGAGGTGAAGGTAGAAGGCTACCTTGATTATGATACGGTCATAGCGGTTGCATGTGTAGGGAACCATCCATGCAGGTAACGATAATTCGGGGCTAACCACATATTGAGAGGGTTCACTGGTAAGCACAAAAGTGACTGATGCCAAGTGTTACTCAAGATTATGAAGAAGATAAATGACAATAATACTAAGGTCATAAGGTGGTATATGTCAAAAGCTACTTCTACTTGGGTAGATAGACTTGTTGTCAGTGGCCTATAAGTGATTGAAGTCAGAATCCATTGGGTTTGGTAGATTCACTACTTGGGGAAACCCTTGGGATGGTGGATGGACCCGCGATGTAGTATGGGATGCATTAAATTCCATCCTAGTTGTCAGACTATATACTTAGCCTTGTGGGGTTGAGAAAGTAATCACAATGTAGTATGGGATGCACCAAATCCTCTTCCCATTTTTCCAATGGTGCAAAATACCAGTGGAAAGGATAGGACCCATGTAGTGTGCAATACACCAATATTCTTCTATCTAGGATGCATTATGTACATGTGTTAGCCATTGTGATGGTTAGTCATCCATTGTTATTGTGTTTATGTGATGTATGGTGGAGCTCGTCACTCTGTTTACGTGGTGCATGTTGGAGCTTGTCACTGTGTATATGTGATATATGTTGGAGCCGATCACTAATGTAATTTTGATATGAGAATGAGATAATAATTGTTGTACTTTTGATGTACATATGAGCCAATCACTATTATACTTGTGATTTGTGTATGATCCAACCATTGTTATACGTGTATTGTGTATGAGCTAATCGACTTGTGAATATGGAGGTATGCTCATGATAGCCATTGTGTATAATCTTTGAGATTATGGTATGAATAACCTCTTGTGGATATCATGATTGTTTGTACATTAGCGTTTGGTAATGTTTGTTTTGGACCCAACACTTGATGGAAAAGTTATTATCATTATATTATTGTTATCTCCTAAAGTTGCACCCTAGCTAAGCTGCAGGATTTACCAAGCTAAGTTGCAGGACTTAACACTCTAGAGAAACATTGGAATGATCCCAAGGTGCGGGTTCCTTATATGAGATCAAACCTCTAGAGAAGGTCGGCTTACTTTATGGTTATCACCTATTCTACTGCTTTTTCAAAGGAAAAGAGAGAAGGAATGCTTAAAATGAAGAGTGGAAAATACTATCTCTACTGTGATACACCCAACTGACTATATGTGACCTGTAAATAAAACTTGATTACACAGTTCAATTAATAACTGAGAAAATCTCAAGCAACTCATCTTCTATATTTTCTTACATAAGTACTTTATAAGGAGGCTTAGATATAAACTCTTAGAAGGAAAAGAGTATTTCACAACTAAAAGTTTTGCATCTAACACACAGCTTATAACCTACAATAATATACTATTCTGCAACAAGGTGCTTATGTAATGAGACAAAAATACTAGGAAAAGGAAAGTTTCACAAGTAATTCGATCAATCACCATAAAAGATGCACAAAAGAAAATAGATAATGAGAAGGAAAAAGTGTTCAATGCTATTAATATTCAAGGTACTCATTGTTTTACATGTCAAAACTAAGTTACACAATATGTTCTAATCTCCAAAGGACTATATGTAGTCACTAACAAGAAAAATACATAACAAGAACTAACTCAAAATGATTCCAAAAGATGACTATATGCATCATCTCTCCATTCTCCACCAAAAAAGGACCTAGAAGCTCCATGAGCTCATATTCCTCCAAAAAGCCTATTTTTTAGCAACTGAAACCTCCTTAAAAGAGCTCCAATATGTTTGAAAAGGTCAATTTTGACCAAATCTATCGTAAAGCATGCAAAACCATCTCTTAGATGCTCCCATCCCAAAAAATGAGGTGAATAAACACCCCTACATCTCCTCCCTTAGTTGACCAACCTCCTTTAACTCCCCTAGATGCTTGCAAAAGCATAAATTTTATCTATATCCTCTCTCAAGGAATTTGCATTACATCAAATTTTCATTAAAAGTAGCAACTTTGATTAAGTGATTTATAATGATATCACTTTAATCAAATGCTTTACAATTTTCAAAAAGACATGCAAAAATAAGGGTTCGGCCTTGAAGATTTAAATGTAGAAGACCAAGTCTAAAAGACTCCATAGCATGGGGTATTTGAAAAATACAAGGAAAACATAAGACTTAAACTATTAGTTACACTTTCATTTTTTAAAAGAAAGGTAAAAAATACCTTAAACAATCAGCCTATTTAGGATTTCAAAACTCTATCACAAAATGATGGCAAAAGTTTGAAAACCTTTTCATTTTCATCCATCAAACTTCTGGAGTCTTCTTTACGCCACCATAGGATTTTCTTCAAACTCTTCAAATGGAAAATTTCTGAGCTTATTTCATGGCAGGTTTTTAACAAATAATGGCCTCTACATGCTGGGTAAGCATTCTGGAAGCAATTTTTTCCTCTTTTTACTCATTTTCTGAACGTAAAAATGCTCGAGATCAAGCCATATTTGTAAAACAAAATGAATTAAATCTCCTTATTTTTTCTCCTTCCTATAAATTTTGAAAATTCCATGTGTTTTATGAGCAAAAGGTGATTGTGGTTGTGGCCATACTTCCTATTGCATTGAGTTTTACTTTGTATGGGTTATTGCAATCCTATGCCTCCCTTCATTGGCTTCTCGTAACAAAAAAAAAAATGAAAATGAGGGCTTTCTTTTCCTATTGTTTGACCATTCCAATTCTCCATGAATGAAGCTTAATTTTTGTTTCTAAACCCTAGCTCGAGGGTCTTGACACCTATAATTCACCCCATGTTTCATTTACGATTCTGGCTATCAAGCCCAGGTCATCATTCACTTTTTTCCATAACCTATCTCCTTCTGAAAATCACCATGGCTCTTGTTCTCTATCATGCCCTCTTTGTTATTTTAAACCATGCAAACTTATAATATGAATGATATTTCATGGTAGAGTGAATAGTTGAAACAAGAGCTATCTTAGTTGACTACTCACAAAAAGAAACTAGTTTTTAAAATGATTCAATGTCATTGCACAATATGGGTATAAGTAGAAGACTCTATTCATCTTTTCCACTCCTTCAAAGAAGTTATCCAATGCATTGAGGATGCACACACTATTTATCTCCAATTTTTTTTTGAAATGAGTCAAGCATTGGAAAAGAATGTGAAACCTTCACATTCAGTCTCACCATAACACAAAATGCATTCAGTGAGATGCAACCACTGTTTGCTCTGCAATGCCCATGTCTCTATAAACTATCAAACATTACTCATGATTTATTTGCAATTGAGCTTCAACAAATACTGTCAAACCTATTTGAACTATTCATATTATCCTTGATGCATTCTAGAAATAGTATCTTGAACCTCCATTGATTTGATCAAGAGCAAGCTTTCTTTTTACATACTATTCTAGCATGTATTCTTCTATTTTACAAGTTGTCTTAACTATGAAATTCAAATAGATGACAACTCTCTCATTAGCCATTATTTGATGTATAAGATGCCTCCTTGTTCGTTAAAGGATTACTGCTCTACAAGGCCATATCGGGCTATAATGACTGCTCCTTTAATAGTATGAAGATGTACTAGCTCTCTTTTTCCTCTTACATAGGTCAATGTATTTATGATTGTCATTATTTTTGTATCTTTGCATCATTTGTAATGACTATCCACTCATTTTGTATATGGGTCATGCCTTTGTGATGAGTTGGGTTAGGTTTGTAGGTGCTCCTAAACCTCTATCCAAGATTGTCCATATGTCTTCACGAGTCCTTTCCTATAAAGTACATGACATCATTTTGGATGACTACCACTACCCTAAATGTGACCTTCTCATTTGGCACCAACATTAGATCCTTACCTTAAAGACATGACTACCTCCTATGAAGACACTTTCAAACATAAATCTATCATTGAATGACTGTAGCAGCTTTAGGAAAATCATCCTTCTAGATGTTGGGTGACTATGTCCTTCTTCAACCATTGAACTTTACTCTAACTTGAGACTTGGTCCTCTCAAAACATGCATGTTTTTCATGTTTCAAAACATGCATGTTTTTCATGTTTCAAAACATGCCCTTCCTTACTATCCTGATGATAGTACCATTCACATTATGCTCACAGTCTCTAACCTTGAATCCTCCCTTAGAAATCCTTGAACAAGTAGAGTTCCACTGTGATAGAAGCTTTAATAGGTTCAAGGGCAGATCAAGGCTTATATACTCATTAGATGACTATTCTCTTTTGCTTTGCCACTAAAACTATCCCTCCAAGGCTTGACTGTGGAAGATGTTTTATGACTATCACTCCTTGATACAATGTTCAAAATCTATGTCACCAAACCTTACAATATGATGACTATTGACTGTCCTACCCTTTCATGGCATTACAAACCCAAGCAATCTACTACCTCCTTAATGTTGAGACTGCCATCCACATATATTGCATTGGACCTATGGAAGAATATCTTGTTTGCAACTAAAAACTGCATCATGCATACACATCATTCATAAATTACCACCAATTATCTATTTCATGGAGCATTCAACAATGCATTTGGTAGCAGTGGTATCCTATGCAAAACTAAAGAAATGGTCTAGCTCCCTGTGATGTTGATAGATTGTCCTTAACACTGTTTACTATGCATTGTTTAAAACTATAGTCATGGGGACTGTCTCCCTAGGATTTGACACCATTTGTTGTTCTTATATGACTAAACTCTTAAAATTGGTTTTTCTCATTGACTCTGAACTATTATGATATGATCCACCCACATAATTGTCCTTCACAGTCAAAGATGACCATTCCTTCACTGTTTGTTGTCCTTCTGGTTGACTATTCTTCTTGGCTATGCTCCAATTGAGAAATCATGTTGTCGTCTATGATAGTGGGGAGAAATCACTATCATCGGTGATAAAATATGTGCTATAAGTGGAGAAAAATAATTTGTTTGCAGTCTCATCCCTCTAAAAACAGAGGGTAGCATGTTGAGCTCAACCCTTGTGGGAGTTGCATTCTATCCCACATGCCTTAATCAGATGAATCAAAACAACAACATAATTTTTCCTATATCTGCACAAGAAGCAAACATGTTAGAGAAATATGTGCATATGACAAATTTGTTTGATAATCCTAATGTTTTCTTGAACATCTTTGTAGGCTAGTATTTTTAGTGCACATGAGGATCAAATTATATGTTTATAGATGTTTGTGCATGTATTGACTAACGAACTTTCATTTCTCTAACAACACTCTCTCTCTTATATGCAGGAAACTAGGAGTAGCAAGGGAGCAACAATTGGATGCAAGACAAGTGAAAGATTGAATATGATACAAGGCAACCTGACCAGGACCAAGACTTTTCATTCAGACAATGATAGGTCAACTTTCTCTATATGTGCATTTATTTTTCCTTTTATCTATAAATGTTTAATGTTTTCTTTCATTTTCACTAAAAGAGTTAGTCTCACGGCTTGTGTGAGACCTTATACATTTGCATTATCAATAAAGATTACTTTTCTTGAAAATATTGTGCAATCTTCTCCTATGTTCTATGCATTTGCATAAATGCAATCAAGTAATGTAATCTTCTAATTTTGTTTATGCACATGAATGTAATGTAGCAGAAATAAAAACGTACCTTAGTCTTCATTTGAAAATCACAAAAGCTCCACCTGATTGAGCTATTAGTGAAATTGGGTAACATTTTTTATGACATTTGCTATATGTTTTCCTGCTAAACATCAGACCAGTTGCCTAGGCTTACCATTGGGCACAAAGTCACTTAAAAGCTGACACAACTTGAAAATAGACCTCAAAACAATACTGTAATCCACCAGATCAGTGCATGATACCTTGGAAACTTATTCAAACACCAAAACCTTAGAGGGGAATCTATCTAACTATGTTGAACAACAATTAGGGAATTGAAAACTTGCATCTAAACCTATTCTAAACTACCCAACCACGGTACATACTCAAAAGAAACCATTGATAGGTTGATTAAAATAGTTGCCCCTCCTTTTCAATTTATAGTGCTTAACATATTCATGAGTAGCTAAGAATAGATGGATCACATACAGTTGTGCAAAAATCCGACACACCACTTCTTGAAAGACATAAACAAATTCACTCACCTCCTCAAATTGATCATATGTACTCTTGTTCAAAAGTGAATGAATGAGTTGAATTTTCTCTTTCTTAGCTACAAGTGCATTTTCAACTTCGTCCTTAACTATATCTTCATGCCTGGGTGCAAACATGACCAAAATTTATTTGTTGGCCTCCATTTTGGCTAAATGCTTGATAGGGAATCCTCATGAAAGAACAACCTTCAAGCCAATCTTGTTGGGTTCACTTTGATCATTTTCTTCTAGAACCACAACCTCATGATGATTGGAATGAGCTACCTCATGTGATTCAAATGAAACTATGATTTACTTGTCCATTTGATTATGTTGTTCAAAAATTAATAGCTTATCATCAAGTCCTGAACAAAAATCCTCTATTATACTTGAGAATATGTCCTCTCCAAGTTCATGATTAGCTTTCTCATGCATAACATGTCCTACGTCAACTTCATTACTTTTTCCCTGAATATTTAAAGGCTTAGTACTCATACCTTTCAAAACATACCTCTGCTGATCATACTCATATTGATGAATATTCATATATATACCAACCTTTTCACCTCTGAAGACCATGTTGTCCCCATCGGCTTCTTGATGGACCAACACCCTATCATGGTGAATTTCATCTTCTTATTGTCTAAGACTTG
>VDFB02373365.1:323978960-323989182 GCA_007258455.2 Sequoia sempervirens
CAGCGGGGTATATAAAGGGGGGAGAGCGAAAGTTGTACCTCAATCCAACCACGTTGTAATTGGCGAAGTGTCGGGATGACGTGAAGAGTTGGTCCGAGCCTTTAGTATCTTGCTAAGGTTCCCGACTCACGCTTGTAACGGGTTGGTGTTCACGGTTTGGGCCTCACGTACCGGGTGTATATCGAGGACTCCTTAGCAACCATGTTTATCCTAGAGTAGAAGATTTTGTTGGCCATACCCATCTCTACTAATCTTAGGGTTGTGTTGTTTGAATTGTCTTTCTTGTGCAAAACCAGTCATTATTAGTGTTTGCTATATTTTGGGACCTTTGCCTAACCCATCCATCAAAACATCAAGCCTAAAATTATCCTTTGGTGAACTTGTCCTTTTCCTTTGGCAGACCTGTCCCTGTGCAGTGGCGGATTTGTCCCAGTGCAGTGGCGGATCTGTCCCAGTGCAGTGGCGGATTTGTCCTAGTGCAGTGGCGGACTTGTCCCAGTGCAGTGGCGGACCTGTCCTCATGCAGTGGCGGACTTGTCCTTATGCAGTGGCGGATTTGACCTTCTGCTCCTTCTTCCCAAGGTCGCCATTTCCACATCATTTATCCGATTGACTCCGTTCAAAGATAGTTCTTCTCAGTTTTTCGTGCTCTTTCCGATGATATATAACACTTCATACTTTTGAGAAGTTGGCCGGGGCACCCCTTTTTCTTCACCATCTGCCTCCTCGAGGGGGGTACACCCTACCATTCTCTCTGTTTACTTGTTCCAAGTAAACATTCATACATTTCACACCTCTGTTCATCATTCTGAATGCTCGTTCTGTCATTCCGATCATTTGTTTACTCATTTCAAGTAAACATTCATCTATTTCACATATCCTTTCATCATTCTAAACCCTCGTTTTGTCTTTCGTTTGCTCGTTTTGAGTAGTTGTTCATCCATCCCAATCAACCGCTTGCTCATTTTGAGTATTTTTTCATCCATTTCTATCATCCATTTCTCCAATCAAATCACTTTGTTCCCGGGCTTCTAACTTCTCTAAATCTCGCCTCTTGCTATATTCAAATTGGACTCATGTCTCAGCTGGATCCGACAAGCACATAGTGCATCCTTCTTAGGATTAAGTCATCCATCCTAAGTTAACACCACATACCCACCAATCTACTAAATCTTTAAAAGTGGATTTAAGTTTCTAATCATCATCTATCCTTTAATCCGAATAACAACATCCTAGTCACCTAGGTAATTCAACGGGGTTTACAGCCCTTTCATCATCATCCTACCTAATCCATCATTCTAATCTTTCAATCAGATTTCAATCAATCCAACTAACTTATCCAATCCAATCACATCCCTATCCAATCACTCTTTGACCTAACTTCCTCACACAATCAGCTTCCATCCCTCGGGCGATTCTTGTCGTGACTATCCTTTGATAATCAAATCATCATAAAAATCAATCCCATCCAATCATCCAATCATCCTAACCTGAGCTTTAATCTAATCCCAATCTGAGCTTGTCTTAAATCCTGATTTGGGCTTTAGTCCATTTCCATCCAAAATCTTTATCCATCATCTTTATCCTTTCATCATGATGAATTCTTATCCTCCATCAATAATGGTCAAGGGAAACCCTAATTACATCAACAATGATAATGAAAGTCTTGTTGATCAAGAGGTATACGACATAGATCCCCTTGACACTATCATTGCCAGTAAGCTTTCTCCACCCACATTCCAAAATCCAATCACCCCATCAAGTTATCCCATCATGTCTTCATCTATGCCTAATCACACTCCTTATGCTACCTTTGACAAGGGATGTCCATCATATCCATCATATCCTTCATCTACGTCATCCCCTTATCCTAGTTTTCTATCACAATACCCTCATCCTAATCCCTCATCCACATCCTCCTATCTTAATCCTTCATCCACATTCACCCACTACCCTAATCTCCCATACCAATTTTCTCACCCTAATCCTACATTCGCACCTTCCTATTCTAATCCAACATCCACACCAACCTATCCTTATCCTAATCTGACATCCGCAGTTCCCTATCTCCATCCACCACCTCAATCTTCTCATCCTAATCCACCATCCCCATACCCTTACCACAATCCACCACCCACCTCCTTATGTCCTAATTCACCATGCCAATACCCCTATCTTAACCCTTCACCTAATCCCCCATCTATTCCCAGTCCTACATCCAATCCCATTCCCCTATCTAATCCTAGCCCACCAATCCCTAGTACTAATCCCCCACTAATCCATAAACCTTCATCCACTCCCACCTCGCCATCTCCGCCTAGCGTATCCAAGTTTCTCCAAGGACTTATAACAAAGGAAACATTCCCCACTCCACACATTGCAGTCGTGGAACCATGCCATCCCAACCCATCATCCATGGTAATTAGTAATGAGACCCTTCTCCATCCAACACCTATCACTGAGACCCTTCTCCATCCAACACCTATCACTGACGATATCATCACATCCTCTGAATCCACTGAGTCCCCATCTCCTACCATCACGTTCTCTGAATCCACTGAGTCCCCATCTCCTACCATCACGTCCTCTGAATCCACTGAGTCCCCATCTCCTACCATCACATCCCCTAAATCTATTGAGTCCCCATCCCCTACCATCACATCTACCAAATCTGTTGAACATCCACCTCTTACTCCAAGAGTCATCGAATCCATCGAAGACACCCAAATCCAATCCACCCCTCCCACTCCTAGTAGCACCAAAATCCATTCTGATGATTGCATTGAATCCTCCATCCTTCCATCTTCCCAACTTGAAGAGTCCCCCCATGACTCCATTATCATGCCTCCCGCACATGATGAGTCATGCCGAGAGCCTGATCCAAAGCATGCTATCATATCCCCTCCTCCAGATCAAGATCCTACCATCCCATCTAGTCTACCGCAAGATCACATTCCATCCATTCCATCCCATCATCCTCTTGACATTCAAGATTCTACTGCTCCATCTCTGTCTCCATTGCATGAGCCTGCTACCACAAAATCCAATCCTATCATATCCCCTACTCCCTCTCCAGATACAACCCATCCAAATGTTGCTATCCCATCATCTCCTTCTCAGGATCCCCCATCATCGCCTAAAAATACTATCCCAACACCGCTTGCATATCCCCTTGGTACTCTCACATTCTTCAATGGTGGCCTCCTTGCAGAAGAAAAACATAGTGTATATACCACCCATCATCCCCCACCTAATAATGGACTCACATCATGTTTTCAGAATAACAAAAATCCTATCATGGATTGAATGCTCAAGAACATGAATTATCAAGGAAAAGGTCTAGGCCTTCACAAGCAAGGTATTTTAGAGCCCATCCAAGTCAAAGAACAAATCTGCATGCAAGGTCTTGGATCTATTCCCCAAGACTCACAATCTAAACACGTTGGTACAACCTCTATCCCATCCCTGAACTTCGTGATCACCATCATTCTCCAATCCAATCCAATAGGTCTATCTTGTCCCATCATGTCGGTCCAATCATTTTATCCCCTTCACCAGGGTTATCCCATCATCTTTCATCCATCATCTTTCATCCATCACTTGTCTTTGGCCTTCTGTCGCACTATGTTGCCCCTGCGCTTTCACGTAGGCACGATCGATCATTTGATCATCCCCCGGGGCTCCTTTATCGTCTATCGTCTATCATTCCATCATCAATCTTCACTTTTCTCCTGTTCTCCCTCCTATCTTGGTCATCCGTCAAAATCTCCATCATGGTCTGTCGTCAGCCTTTTGTCGAACTACGAGGGCTCTGCGCTTCCACGTAGGCAGGGCTAATCTTTGATCGGCCCCCAAACCCCTAGGTCGCTAGGATGTGTTAGTCTCCTATCTTGTGTCATGTCTCTTGCATCATGTCTCTCATGTCGCGTCGTCAAGCTATGCCGTTATCTAGCTGGATCTTAACAAATGAGATTCACTTGTATCATCAAATCCAATCAGTTCTAAATATCCTGCGTCATATCAATCTTTTAATTTAGTATCCATCATCGGTCTCAACAAGATGCATCCTTCCTAACAGACCTTATCAATCCCATCCATCCCCTTGATTGATCCTATGGCAAAGGACGTTTAAAATTCATTGTGATCTTTTGATGCTTTTGAATTTTGTTTATCATTTGAGCTCCCTATCATTGCTTGTCATCGTCGCCTTGATCCATCATATCATGGTGTGCTTTGACTAGTCAACATAGGGGTGTATCTTGATCTTTTTTTTGTCTTCTTGGTTGTCCAATGTAGTACCCACCAAGATCCCTGAGGTCTTATGTTACGTTGGGGCATCTTTGTGTGCTTGTGGTTATCCCAATACTTGGCCCGACCAAGGTCACCATGACTTTGGGGTGTTGGGATAGCCTTCTTGTTTGTTCTGTTTGTTTTATGCATTAGACACTAATCCGCCTTGGTTCTTCATACCTTGGTGTCTTGTGTCTTATGCTATAGCAAAAATCAGTGCTCCGACGATGGAAAATTGCATTTGGATTTCATTTCCTCTTCATCCTCTTGTCTCTCAAAATCCCCCCACCCCTCCATTCATCCTTTATCACGCTTCCCTCCCAATCTCTTGCCGCCTTTTTCATCCTTTCTCTCCCATCACTTTGCATCTTCTTCATCTCCCATTGCATCATCTCATCCATTTCGAGAGCACACTCGTGTTCTCTTGAACCCGCATGTCCTCTCGAGGGGGCATCCTTCATCCCTAACTTTCATCTTTACCCCCATCATCTTCCTTCCTAGTCACTTCTTTGAATGACTGGGGAATCTTTTCCAATCTAACCATCTTCTTCTAGGTTCTATGTTTTAATATTCTTTGAAATGATGCTACTTCGTAACACCATCTCAAAGAGGGGAAAAATGTAGATGTCTAAATTTGGACAATTAATTTATCCAAATTCATCCTCTTTCATCTTATTTTCATTAATTAAGTAATACTACTAGTATTTAATTAATGGCTTTAATTATGCCAAATCCCTAAGGTATTTAATCAATAATACCTTATCTCTTTAATCCTCCTTCCATCAATTGAATTAAATAAATATTCCATTTATTTAATTCCCTTCATGTCACATCCTCCATCATTTTTATCTTATCTTAATCCTTCTTCTAATCTCATCATTAGGATATGCACATGCCTAATCCTTGATTAGGATGTGTCACATCCTCCAACTTTTGCAAGTTGGCCTCTAATCTCTCTTAGCCACCTAACCATCCTCTAATCCTTCACTAACTAGCCTAATCAACCTCTCAAGGAATTTTTAATTCCTTTTATCCTTCCAAGGAATATTAAATTCCTTTTCTCTTCCCCATGTCCTTTATGACATGTGTCCTTAATCAACCCTATTAAATGCCTTTTTTTTTTGACAAGGCATCTCCCTTCCCTATGTGAATTTTTAATTCACCTTTTAATCCCCCAATGCATTTAAGGAATTTTAAATTCTTTCCCTCTTCCCCATGAGAATATTTGAGGAATTTTTAATTCCCCACTTGTCCTCTCTCCCACATGGGGACAAGGACCTCCTTTATGAGGAGATCTTGTCCAATCCCAAGGTACTTTGTACCCCTCTCCATGTCATGTCCTTCTCCTTCCACCTCATGTCCACTTCACCTTTTAGGGCTATCTCACATGCCACATGTTAAGATGTGAGGGCTTGTGAGTTCTCAACTCACCTTAGCCCTACATCTTGATCTTGTTGGATCAATCTCAACCGTCCATTTCCTAGAGATTCCCAAAATTCTCTATAAATACCCCTCTTTTCTCTCATTTTGGGGGAGATCATTTGTGCTAGCCAAACTCTTGCAGTTTTGTTTCTCAATCTACACTTAGCCATTTTCATGTTTTCATCCACTTGCATCCATCTTCACATCCTCATCTAGCTTGCATCTTGCCATCCAAGGAGCATACACATCAAAGATCGAAGGGCCAACCAAAGGATCGACTCAACGCAAGGTATAAAGTTCCATTTTGTGGCTTTGTCTTGTTTTGTTTCCAACTTAGGCTAATCTTGAGGTGTAGGTTGTTTTAAGTTGTTTATTTCCACTCTTTTAGTTGTTGCTTGATTTCTAACACTATATTTCGACCTATCACACTACTAATTCTCATTTTTTCACTTGTCTTTCTAATTGGACGAGCTCTCTTTGTTTGATTGCTTACCAAAGTTGATGTAATGACACGCCAAGTGACATTACTATCCTTTGAGCATGAGGTCTTCCCACACTCTCATAAGCATCCGTTAGATTCTTCAAAATAGTGTTTTCACTTGATGCATTCAATGTTATCAACCCAAGAGTCTTCATGATGTTTCTATACTTTATACCCCACATCATTTCAACAAATAGTTGACATCTTGCGGTCTCATTTAGCCTTTCAAAGAAGAAATTCCAAATCTTATCAGCATATCTTCTACAAAAGCATGTTGAAATCTTACCTTCCATGTGTTAAAAAATATCCTCATCAATATTAATCAAATACTTTGGCTGTCTACACAAAATTCTAGGTGGTGTTCTCCTAGGTACATACATCTCAACATTATGAATTTCATCAATATTTAATTGAGGTGGGCTAGATTGCATACCTTCGATTGAGGGTGGAGTAGAAGACATACCTTGAGGTTCACGTGGGGATGATGGTATACCTTCTTGATCAAATCTGAGTGATGATGTACTGTCAACTTGAGATGCGATGGATGGTGTCCAACCATATTAACTTATGGTAGATGGTGTCCCTCCATATTCACTTGTTGTAGACGGTGTCCCTCCATATTCGCTTGTGCTTAATGGTTTACCTTTGTATTCACTTGCGGTAGATGGAGTGTCTCCAACTATGGTATCTAAATCTGCCCTACCACGACTCTTTCATATTCATACCCTTTGTGCTACCAATGCATGTTCTCTTTTTCATGGTTGAGGTTCCTCTTCAATTGGCTTGTTTTCATCAATCGTATCCAATTTCTTCTTTTCACGATATGCCACCACCTATTCTATCTCCTTTGATTTGAAGGTTTCATACTCTTCTTTCTATTTTTTTTTCCTTGTTCATTTCTTCAACATGGTAGATAATTTTACCTGTAGCATGGTAATGAGACGAATATTAGCTCCTAAAAAATGTATCCATTCAAAGAAATGAAATATATGTCCTTCAAGGCTTCATAAAAAATACTTAAAATCATCATGTACAAGATTATTTCTAGCATAGACAAAGGTGGTGCAAGGGCATTCCATGATTACAAGATAGGCTTGAAATGGAAGCATGGAAAAGGCATGTGAATTCAAAATCTTTGGCAAGCTAGTGGAGCATTGGCAACTTGGCTTACTCACTAGCTTGTCAATGCGGTAGGGTTGAGAAGGTAGGCATAGCATATGCCTCATATAAATCACTGTGATACCCCATTTCTATGAGGCATACACTGCCCCTACCTTCTCAACCCTACCGCATTGGTAAGCTAGTGGAGTGTTGGCAAGCTAGCTCGCTCCACTAGCTTGCTAATGTGGTAGGGTTGAGAAGGTAGGGGAAGCATATGCCTCATAGAAATGGTGTCTTGCGGTGATATACATCACCGCGAGATGCCATTTCTATGAGGCATACGCTATACATCACTATGAGATGCCATTTCTATGAGGCATATGCTATACATCACCGTGAGATTCCATTTCTATGAGGCATACACATATATCACTATGAGACACTATTTCTATGAGGCATATGATTCCCCTACCTTCTCAACCCTACTGCATTGCCAAGCTAATGGAGCATTGGTGAGCTAGCTCACTCCACTAGCTTGCCAATGTGGCAAGGTTTGGAAGATAGGGGCAGCATATTCCTCATAGAAATGGAGTCTCACGATGATGTATATGAGGCATACGCTACCCCTACCTTCTCAACCTTACTGCATTGCAAGCTAGCGGAGCATTGGCAAGCTAGCTTGCTCCACTAGCTTTCCAATGCAGTAGGGTTGAGAAGGTAGCAGCAACATATGCCTCATAGAAATGGTATAATCATGAGACACCATTTCTATGAGGCATATGCTACCTCTACCTTCTCAACCCTACCACATTGGCAAGCTAGTGTGCTCCACCCTAAACACAGTTTTAAGGTTTCAAAGTCATTTAAAATGGTATATTGACCCATTCCTCTCACTGTGGCCACTATAACTCAAGGAATGGGTTTGGAACATCACTAAAAAGGTGTGGGAATGTTGAGTAAGTACAAGGGAGGTCAAGAGTTGACTTGGGCATGAAGCCCTATAGTGAAATTTGGTGTTTTCCATGTGAATTTGAGAAGTTTTGACATGCTAAAGTGACTATTGTGTTAGGGAAGTGTTGTTTATTATTGAATTGAGTTTGTGAAGGCCATTTTAGACCTATTTGAGGTGGTGGAATGTTGTGATAAGGTTGGGAAGTGTGTTCTCTAATAAGCCCTAGGTTATTTGGCTTTAAAAGAGGTTTTTTGGTTTTGGCATATTGGTGGATGAATTTTTGAGAACTAATTGTGAATTATTTGGTTTGAATACATATAATTGCTTCCCACATGTGTTTGGAGGTTTTGGTCAAGTTTCAAGATAAGTTTCTTTGTTAAAGTGGCCTAATTTGAGGTGGAGTTGGCGTAGAAAGCCTGATTTGAGAAAGTCGTTACAAAGTAACCAATAGTGGTTTATTGGCATGTGATTGTATACCCTGAAGAGTCCTTTAAATGGTTCAAGTCTTGGTCTTAAAGAATTTTATCGAGAAGAAATACCCAATTGAATGAGTTGGCAATGCTATAAGGAAGAGTGTTGATTTGGTGAAAAGTGAAGAGTTTTGAGAATTGTGACTTGTGAATTGTTGTTGTTAGTTGATTTTTTGTGTTGAGTTGTGTTGTAGGACCTCCACTGGTTACATCATAATTCAAATTCTTTTTCCATTCTTCCATTTTGAGCCATGATTACCTATCTGCTTCCATTTTGAGCCATGATAGGATGCACCTTTCGCCATATTGCTAACATAGCCTTGAATAAAGAGTCTTGTAATAGTGGAGAGAAGGGTTATAATCCTTTGTAGGTATACTAAAAAAGGAAGCATTTAAAATATATCAAAACTAAAAGTGACAACGTAGGTTTAGTGATGAGGTAAATTTAGAAATAGAGTTGAAAACCAAAATAGTTTCTAAGATCTATCAATGTAGGAGGATTATATTCCAATTTTTTAGAGACATGTATGGAAAATTTGGTAGCATAGAAAAGGAAATCAGCTGCTTGGTATAATTGTTTGAAAAAATACCTCGATGAAAGCTTTAGAGAGTGGTATACGCATCCATAATAAAGGATTGAGAAATGATGTTTTATTTTACCTCCTTAAAACACATGTCATATATATATGTATACAAAATGTGGAAGCATACACAAGGTAATTCAATTGTCAAATAATAAAATGCCTCAAAGAGATGTGGTTTAAAAATGTTATTGGAAAGTGTATAGAATTGTGTAATTTAAAGTGTGCATTGACAACCTAAGGTTATAATGACAAACAAACAATGATCAACATGGAATATGCAAAATAACAAAAATGAAAGCAAGCCATAATAGAATGAAAGAAAATGTGTAAAGACTTCACATACCTAAAACAACAAAGTTTCAAATGGAGGAGTTCAACCCAATTATGTAGCCTTAGCTTCTTCTTTCTTTAAACTCCTCAACAATTGACTTTTTCAAAAGCTTGTTCCCCTCCAAACTTCAATTGTATATCAATTTTCACTAGAATTCAAAGTTGAATTGATATTATATGCCTTTCAACGTGAAAACTCTGCTATTTCATGCAAAGGTGGTTGAAAGATCATGAAAAAGGTGGTGGAATGTGAAAAACATGCATGCACACTTCACAAAATCATCAAAAACTACATTTTGTTAGAGAACGTGCAAAAATAAGAGAATGTGTAGAATGTGGGCCTTGAGATCACAGGTATATTGAGTTTCTCCTTATACCCTCAACCCTTATACCCTAATTATATCTCTCTCCCCTCTTCCCTCTACCATGAACCCTTATACCCTCTATCCTCTACCCTTTATCTCTCTCCCACTCCCCCCCTCTCTCTCTCTTGTCTCTCCCTCCTACCCCCTCTCCCTCTCTCAACTCCCTTGCTCTCTCTCTCTCTCTCTCCCCTACCCCCTCTCCCTCTCTCTCTCTCACTCACTCCTAT